>CAUYPO010030959.1:0-42488 GCA_963574435.1 Cheirogaleus major
CCAATTAATTGCTTTCTATTTATAGTAGAGATGGGGTCTCGCTCTTGCTCAGGCTGGTTTCGAACTCCTGAGCTCGAGCAATCCGCCCACCTCGGCCTCCCAGAGAGCTAGGATTACAGGCGTGAGCCACCGCGCCCGGCCGGAAATTTTTTTTTTTAAGACACCTGTTCAGGTCAGAGCAAGAGGGCTATGTGTCTGACTTTCATTCCACAAATGTGTGCAGAGCCCCTCCTCTGTACCAGGTGCTGTGTGCTATTGCAGGGGGCTGCCTAGTGTCAGGTGGAGCCCTCTTCCAGGCCACAGCACTCAGAAAGCCACTGCATCATCCTTCCACGCCCAGAAAGGGCAAGTTCATAAGAGCCTTCCAGAGAGACAGTGGCATTCAGCTCTCTGTCCTCCAGTGTCTGTGAGAGGTAAGGAGAGCAGAGTGGTTAAGAGTGTGGACTCTGGAGCCATGCTCTACCAGCTAGCAAGTGTGTGACCCTGGACAAGTGACTCCACTCGTCTGGGCCTCAGTTTTTCTGTATGTAAAATTGGAATGATAATCGTACCTTCCTTATATGGTGTATGTATTGCAAGGACTAAATGAGTCAAGTGTGTCCAGTATTTGGAACAGAGCCTGGCTCACAGTAAGCATTACAGCAGTGTTGGCCACTTGAGGTCACGTGACCTGGTTTGTCCACAAAGGAGAGACTATTTCCTGATGGGCAGTTCAGGATTTGAGGGAGGCATCCTTACCCCGGAGTTGGCACTGTCTCAGAGGGAGACATGCTTCAGGGTCCCAGCTGCCCTCAGAGGAGGAGTACGGGACCACCCATGCCCATGGGGTGGGAAGGGCAGAATCACTGGGCTAGATGGTCCCATTTGCTTCTCAGAGGAGAAGAGGGAGAAGCAGCCAGGTCTGGTCTGTCCTTCAACTTCCTGTCTCTGTTCTGTTCCTTGGTTTCCCTCTTTCTAAGCAAGGATCACTAGGCTTTACAGTCTCCTCTTCTTGCTCTTTTAAAAGAGACTCTGAATTTGGGTTGTCATAAAGTGAATGAAGTAGGACTGTGTTTATTTGGCAGTGGAAAAGGCAAATAGGGTTTACCTGGAAGAAGGAGATGTGGGCAAGGGAGTGATTTCGAAGAACATTTGGAAGGACAGGGGCCAGGGGGTGGAAGGAGAAGGCCCTTCATGTAAAGTTGAAATCAGTCTGGATTCAAACCCTGGTGCAGCGTTCACAGGCACGGGGTTGTTGAGAGGAGCCGGTGTGTTGTGTGTAAAGTTCCTGGCACAGAATAAGTGCCCACAAGTCGATAGTTATTCTTATGGCATCAGTTCTTAACAAAGCTGGAGAAGTTGGGCTTGGAGACAGATTTTGTTGGTTTGCTCGACTGATTTTAGGCTGGCAGTTTGCTGTGTTACTTCACACAAGTCCTTTACTCTCTGGGTTTCATTGCCTGCCATCCCTAAAGGGTTAACAGAGCTGAGAATAATTCTTGGGCATAGGAAGCAGGCCCTCACGGGTGTGAACTCTTCAGAGGCATCGGCTTGCTCACCTCCTACCCCTTGTTCCCCAGGATGCACTACGCAACTCCGGTGGTGATGGGCTGGGCCAGATGTCCTTGGAGTTCTACCAGAAGAAGAAGTCTCGCTGGCCTTTTTCAGATGAGTGCATCCCATGGGAAGTGTGGACAGTCAAGGTGCATGTGGTAGCCCTGGCCACAGAGCAGGAGCGGCAGATCTGCCGGGAGAAGGTGGGCGAGAAACTCTGTGAGAAGATCATCAATATCGTGGAGGTGATGAACCGGCATGAGTACCTGCCCAAGATGCCCACGCAGTCGGAGGTGGATAACGTGTTTGACACAGGCTTGCGGGACGTGCAGCCCTACCTCTACAAGATCTCCTTCCAAATCACCGATGCCCTGGGTACCTCGGTTACCACCACCATGCGCAGGCTGATCAAAGACACCCTAGCCCTCTAGGCCTTGCTGGAGCCCTGGGAGCTCTTTGATGGCTCCCAGACCTTGGCTTCTGTGGATTGTACTGTTAGGCCGTTGGGGCTCTGGAGCTGGTTCTTGGTGAGACTTGGAAGGGACAGCCCCTGGCTTCCTTGATTTGTGGTTGCCAGCTTTTGGTCATCCCCTTAACCTTTACTGATGGTCAAATCCTGTCTACACTGTCTCTCCACGCCCCTGGTGGGGTTCCCCTTCCTTCTCCTCTGTACAGAAGAGCCACCACTGGGATGGTGAATAAAGTTGAGAACGTGAGTTTGGGTTGAGCCATCTCTCCCCTGGCTTGTGTTCTGCCCTGAAACGTTAACATGTTCTGGTATCCCCATGAAGACACGTGTGTATTGAGGGTATGGTTCCAAGGGGAATGGGTGGATGAAATTTAAAATAGATTAAAACTAACAGATTTTGCATTTTGTTGGACATTCACATAAGCAGGTGTTACCCACTCAGATATGACCATGGCCAGTCCATGAATGAGGGCAGGGGGTGAGGGTCTGTTGCTTTTGGATGTGACTGAGTTATTTCTCCTCCCTTCCTAAGGAAGCTATGACATCCTTGGCCTTTATATTATCAGCCCTTGTTTCATGTTGGCCCCAAAGAGTACCTTCTCTGTCTTCATAGAACACACACAGGTCCCCATGAAAGATCATTCGATGTGGGGTCTCTGGAGAGAGATTGGCCGGCTCGAGACTGGCATCTGGTGACACTTATTCCAGGTTGGGCTGGTCCTCACTTGGTTGTTAGGACATTGCTTTGGTAACTCATACTCCTTTTTACACAAGCATACTCAAATGTTTGTCATGTGCTATGTTTTCGTTGCTTTTTTCCATATTTTATAATGTGTTTTGGTTATGTTCAGGGCAGTTCTAACCAGCCTACATGGTGTGTAGGGAGGGGTGCTGAGGTAGAAGGGGGGGTAGGGCGTCTTGCCTAGAGTCCTGGAGCAGGGTAGGTAGCCAGGATGGCCAGGAAGTGTTTTCATGTTTTTTCCATTCCAAGCTACCCTTGGCTACGTGATACTCCATGACAAGGTTTGTGATGTCCCACTGGATCTCTGGGGCATCAGGGAGTTGAGGACTAAGGAAGGCGGTTGTAGATGGGGAAGGCCCATTCCCAGCAAACCCTTGATAGCATGTGACCCCCATGTGGCCTGCTGCAGTTTGGGGAGTCTTCCTATTTTCTTCCCAGCTGGCCGTCAGCTAATCTCATCCCTTCTGAGGGGTTGACTGGTATAGGGATTGGTTGGCAGTGACTTTATTTTTAAAAAGAGGACTTAAGGTTTGCTACAGAATTTTTCAGGATACCTGGGCAGGAGGGTCTCGCTTCCATGCCGGCTTTCCCAGACTTTAGTCTACTTTTCTGCAGACTCTGCCCTACTCTCCCACCTTGGCTTGGAAATGGGACACCCAGTTGGTAGCCAGCTGGCCTTGGTGGACAAGACAGCAACACCCCCCATCCCTTTTGGCATTGTGATTTCTCTCCCTGCTGTGGAGTCTGAAGGAGGCACTGGCCTTCTTGTCCAGCTCCAGGAGGCTCCCAAAGGGGGCGATGGAAGAGGAAGGGTATGAATCACTCAGATCCCTCAGGCTATCATTTGCCTGGTCCCAGCAGCCAGCCAGGCCACCTAGCAGTATAGACTTTTGGTCTAGGGACAAAAAAGCCCAAGAATGGGGGTCACCTTTGTCCTGTGTCCTGCTCAGAGCCAGCACCTAGGATGGAGTCTGAGGATCTTTTCAGGGTTTTGACCAGGTGCTACCTTTCAGCCTTCTTGGCCAAGTGAGAGGGAGAGTCTTGGGGACAGGGCTCCTAGGTTTGCCTGGCTGGATTAGCACGGGTGGGTGTGTGGGCCTTGGGGGCAAGAAGAAATAACCAGGCCCAGGAGTCTGGGCCTGTGGGGAAGGGGCCGTAGCCCACACTGGAGGAGCTCTTTGTCTTGGAAGGGCCCAAACACTCGCTCGGCGCAAGGGGTGGGGGCCTAGGGCGCCTGGGATCCGCCCCTTGCTTCCCTCCCTGAGCAACCGCTGCTGGCCCGCCAGCCCGGCTCCCGCACATCTGGCGGTCCCAGGCACATCTGGGCAGCCAGCGCTGGAGCATGAACGACTCTCAGGGGGGTGCCGCGGCTTGGGCCGCCTGGCTGAGCTCCTGCTGCAACCAGTCTGGGGCGCCTCTGGAGCCCCCCGAGGGGCCGCGCGCGGTGCAGGCGGCGGTGCTGGGCGTGCTGTCGTTGCTGGTGCTCTGCGGGATCCTGTTTCTGGGCGGCGGCCTCCTCCTCCGTGCCCAGGGCCTAACAGCCCTGTTGGCCCGCGAGCAGCATGCGTCGCGCGAGGCCGAGCCTGGAGGCGACGGCGGAGGCGACGGCGATGACGACGACAACGACAACTAGGCGTCCGGCTGTGCTCGAGGTTGCAGCCTCCAGGCAGCCTTGGGCTCTGCCCAGTGTCGTCCGCAGCGCGCCCGACAGCTACTGCGGACCCTGTATCTTCCCCCACCCCCATGCGCCGCGCTCGGCACAGGTGAGAGCCTGGGAGCATAGAGGGAGTGGGGGCGCGGGCATGCGGGGTGGGGTCGACAATGGTTACCTCCTTGCTGAGGGGGCTCCTCTGGGCGCAGCCAGGGCAACTGCCTTAGCAGAATCAGCTCTCCAGCGACTCAGGTTCCCAGCTCTGTAAATCCACTGGGGTGGGGCTGCGGCTACCCCAGGTGTGCAGGATCAGAGGGAGGAGGCCGCCCCTCCCAGCTTCCCGGATGTCTCTCCTGCATTGGCCCCCCTCCTCCCATCTTAAGGTCCCCCCTTATGTCCTTTTTCTAGGAACAGAGGGTCACTGTGTGACTGTGCGAGAGGGGGAAGCAGACAGATCAAAGAGGAGGGAGCGTGGGGGCCACAGTGTGCTTTGGAGCCCTTTAGCCCCGCATCTGCTCTCCGCCTGCGTTGGGCACCTGCCCCAGCCACACCCAGTTCAGTGGTGCCCCAGCACTGCCTATTCCACCCCGGGCTGAGACGCACTGCCACAAGCCTTTGGCTTCAGCTTCCTCTCCTTCCTGAAGCTTTTTCCCTGGGAAGGGGGCTCTAGTGAGATCCACGCTGTTGCCTCCCTCTTGAGGCAGGTTTGGGAGTGTGGTGGCGTTTGGGGCAGAGCCAGGGGCCTGGATGGCACTGGGGAATGGGAAGGTGTGCCCATGCTCAGGCTGGGGGGAAAGATGCTGCTCAGAGCAAGGAGCTGTGTGGGGGTGTGTGTTGGGGGTGTGGATGGCAAGGTTCCCAACAGCTGGGGCCTTAGGAGCACATTGCTCCCGGAGTGGAGCTGAGGATTCCCAGCTGTGGGGCCAGTTTAACAATGTCTGGGTCACCTGTCTCTGTCTCTCCAAGGACAGGAACCATCTGGAGAGAAGGGCCTGGGTGGCCCCAAGGACAAGGCAACTCCAGGCCAAGGCCTCCAGGGCAGAGCCATAGGGGCTGGGTCAGGTAGGCAGGGGGAAGTCTCCATTGTCCCTTGCCTCTGTTCAGCTTTGTACCTAGGAGCTCCTGGGGGTTTTTGGGGGTGGGTGTTGTTGAGAGTGACTCTGATCTCTCTTGACTGTGCCACTTGGGAGCCCCTCCCCTGCTGGCTAGGTGCTGGCTAGGGCACAGGCAGGGTACCCATTTCCCTCGAAGAGGGAGCCAGGCAGGGTGTGTGTGAGGAGGGGCTGGTGAGGGGCAGGGGAGGGTGTGGGCAGGTGCAGAGAAGCAGCTGTGAAGCTGACTACGACGTGTGATCCCTGCTGAGCGGCCTAGGATTTGGCGCTAATCCAAGGCGGCTGTGCCACACAGGCCTTGCTGAGCTTCAGACTTCTCACCTCGGGGATGCCGCCCCCGCTCCCTTGGAGAGAGAGCTGGCCAGGGCAGCGAGGGGGGTGTGTGGTTACCGTTCCTGGCACAGGGCGGTGGGCTGGGCCCAGGGGCATTCCCCCCCACTTCGCCGTGTCCCGGGGGTGGGGGAACTCCTTCCCCTTATTGTATCCAGGGTCTGTAGCCCTCTCCCTGATACCCTTTGCACACTGTGCTCGCCTCCCCTTCCCCAGCTGGGATGGAGGGTCTCCAGATCACCGTGAACCCCTTCATTTCACAAATGTGAAGCTTGGAGAAAAGTAAGCGACATGCTCAAGTGAGTGACAGAGCTGGATGGGCCCTGGGGCTTCTGATTCCAAGTCCAGGCTCATTCTCGCCATGTTTGGTTCTCCCATCTTGCTCCGTCCACCTTTCCTTCCTCTGCCTTCCCAGCACTCTTGAGATGCTCACAGTTCAAGGCAGGGACTCGAACCCCAAGCCCCGTGCCACTGTCCCCTGCTTGTCCCTACTTCCCCAGCGGCCTTATTAGATACCTTCTTGCTGCTGGGAATAGTCTTCCAGATGCTGAGCAGCTCTCCAGCCAGCTGGGCTCAGCGTTCCTGGCCTGACCCTGAGCGGGGAGGGGTGCAGAGGGTCAGTCGGAATAAACATCTGTGGAAAAAAATCCAAGCGCCCAGAGCAGAGGGATTAGAGATGAAGGGTGACAACCTTTGGTTTGGCCTTTGGGCTCAAGTTCTGGTGGAGTTAGGGGTGTAGAGTGGTTTGGTGGAGGGAAGGGCTGTGCCCCCAGCATTGTCGAGTCTGCTCACACCCAGGACGGGGCTGGGTGGGGTAGAGGGGTTGGCAAAGGCTTTCTTCATCCAACTTCCTGCCTTTGCTGTCCCTTCAGCCCTGTGCTTGGAGAGCCACGTGTGGGGTATGCTGAGGACCTCAGTGTTCCTTGGGGAAGATACTGAGACGTTTGCTATGGAACTCTGACCCTGGTCAAGGCTGTCAGACTGAGTGGGGAGGAAAGAATTTGGGATGTAGTGATGTTGTCACTCTACCTCTCAGGCTCCAGCTGGGAGTGAGAGGTGGGGGATGGGGGCAGGTCTGAGCACTGGGAGAGAAGCCAGGCAGCAGGACTCCCAGCTCCGTTAGCCTGCACTGTCCCTGGGGGTGCTGGGCTGCTGAGGGGTTATGGTCTTAACCTTCCTGCAGCCCTTGAATTTTGCCCTAAGCTGGAAAAGGCTGTCAGGGGTTTATCCAATATGTTCCTTGGCATCCACAAAGTACAACTCCCTTTCCAGCAAAGATGAGACGCTATCTCTTACAGATTTCTCGGCCTTGCATCGTCTGCCTACCAGAGAGCTCTCTCTCCCGCTGCCGCACCGGGGAACCCCTGCCACCTCAGCCCATTCTTGGTACAGATGACAGACTGGGAGACACTTGGATTGTGTGAGACCTCAACCTGGAATCCTTGCACCCAGCTCTTGCCTCTGACCTGCTCCATGCGACCCTGGAGTACTCCTGTTGTGGGGGAGGGGCGCTCTTGGGAGGTCTTCACTGCCAGAGAGAATGAGCCCACTTGGTGACTGCTGCGTGTCCTGGGCACTGAAGTGGCCACACACCCTGCATGCTTGGGGCGGGAGAGGGTGCAGGGAGAGAAGTTGGCTGTGCCCGCTGCCTGCTGGGCCTCTCTCCCATCTGGTGTGGGGCAGCAAGGATCTGACAGGACAGTAACCTGTCCCTGCTGAGGGCTGTGGGTCAGTGTCACCCATGTGGAGGCCTGGGGTGCCCCAGTGATCCAGCAATGTCCCATCACTTTCTGTGGCTTGTTATTAAATATGCTCGTGATATAGGCTTTGAGTGTCCAGTCTGTTTCCAGCCCTTGACTCTTGGAATTAATGGTTTGTGCCCCCACTGCCCTCCAGTTTCACCTGCTTCTAGCAGACACTGAAATAGCAGCCCTAGCACGGCCCCTCTCCCCGGTCTCTCCTCGGTGGTGGCCGTTCCTCTTCCACCCACAGGTCCAGATCTTTCTGAGCAGGTGTGAGGTGGGGCAGAAATCGACTCATGCTGGCACTCGGCTGCCCCGCTGTGGCCAGTGTGAGCAAGAGCAGCGCTTCATTCGGCCAGGCACCGTGGGGTCTGGTTGGAGTCCATCAACCCTGGCCTTGAGAGGAGAGTGGATTTTGTGAGCATGTGTGCTGAATCCTAGATTGCAAGCCTTCCTAAGCCTCGGTCTCTTCATCCATAGGATGGAGGTGTCAGTGTTGGTTTGTCGTTGATCAGATAGGTAATGTGCTTGTCCATTGATAAAAGGGTTTCTGCGCTACAATTATCATGTGACATTATTATTTTCCCCAAATCTCACCATCCCCAGAGAAGAGGAGAGGAGAGGGGAGAGGGGGAGAGGCGTGGAAATACCCACCCTGTTCCTGGGAATGCTTTTTGTTTGTCTTTTCCATGAGTATTAAGTGACTGCTCTGTGCCAGGCACACCCTGGGAAGTGGGGACGAGGAGATAAACGGGACAGAGTCCCTGCCCTCGAAGAGCTCACAGTTCAGGAAAGAGTGAAACTGAAGTTGAACTAGACAATGACAAGTGCCCAGGTCGAAAGAACCAAGAGCAGAGTGAGAAGTCCACTGGGGAGTTGGCAAAGCACCTCCAGAGAGGAGGTGGCGTAACAGTGGGCATCTGCCTAGTGGAAGGGAACAAGGGCACTCTGGCAGTGGCCCGGAGCTGCTGGGACAGGGAGCTTTGGAAGCAGACGGCAGGCAGGGCCAGCCTGGGCTGGAGCTTACCCTGGGAGCAGCAAGGTGTCTGCAGGGTTTCAAGCAGGCAGTGACATGGTAAGATCTGGATCTTAGAGAACCGGGGGATAAATTTATGGGTGGGAACAGGCTGGAAGAGGCAGCAAGGAGGCTGTTGTCAAATCCCAGCAAAAATGATGGTCACCTGAACTCGGGGGAAAGAGAGGGGTCAGGCTGGAAATATAGGCTTTGGTCACTAGAGGGATGTGAGGGAGGAGGGAAAGGGAGGGGGAGGATGATGTCCTGCTTTCTGGCCTGAATAACTGGTGGTAATGCCACCCACTGAGAGGATGTGTTATCAGTTAGGACTTTTTTTGGTCTGACTTTACAGAAAAACCCAAACTATATTTGGCTTAGGCAGAAGGGAATTTATTGGCCCACGGAACTAAAAAGCCCAGGGGTGGTTCTGGCCACAGGCCTGGCAGCTGCCTCAGTTTCTCCCCCTTCCTTGACTTCATTCTGCTTGCCACTGTGTCAGCTTCTGGCCAAGGGCAAGGGTTCTGGGATCACACTGCCTGGATTTTAACTCTGCCACCGTAGCTATTAGCTGTGTGACCTGAGCAAGGTCCTTAACCTCTCTGTGCCTCTCTTAACTTTAGAGTGGGGAAAAATAGCATCGTGAGGATGAAATGAGAGTGGGGGTGCTCAGCGCAGCATCTGGCACAGAGCAAGTGCACAGTGTTGACGCTGTCAGTTCTCAGCCTCCACATGAGGCAGGACGTTGGCTTTATGGCTTCTCAGGTTCAAATCTATCAGGAAAGAGGGGGTCACCCACCAGGTCATGGAGACCAAACCTTGAGTGGGCCTGTTTGACTCTCTGCTAGCCCTGAAGCAGTGTTATCCTGACAGTACAGAATATTGTGGGTCTCGGGCACATGCTCTACTTGGGTTGGGCGTGGAGGTGGGGGGCTACCCCAAACCACAGGGCCCAAAGCAGGGCTGTTCAGTCCTGGGGTGGCCATAGACCAACTCGTGGCTGCTGCAGATGGGGCCCTGGGCAGCCGGTGGGTCAGCTGTGGTGTGCCAAGCGTGAGGGCAGCTGTCCGGTGGACAGTCTGTAGGGCTGGAGCTCTGCAGAGAGTGCTCTGAGCCGTGATGTTTCCAGAGATGGAAAAATGAAGCTGTGGGATGGATGAGAATGAGGCGAGAAGGCGGGAGCTGAGGATGCAGCCCTTGTAGCCGCCACCACCTAAAGCGGGGCAGGAGAGGGGCATGCGGAGAGCCAGGAGGGAAGCCGGGGGTGGGATCTCCTGGAGTCAGGGAGGAGGGATGTTGGAAACTGAGGGGTTGGCCAGGAGAATCCATGTCCCTGGCAGTTCTAGGGTGCTGGGAAGGGGCCCGCAGCCTGGCACCATGGAGGGAGACAGTGGGGGAGGCTTAGCCCACCTGAGCCACCCCCTACTCCCCCTCAGCCCGAGAAAGAAGGAGCCCACACAGAAGAAAGTGGTGACATGGCTCCCTCTGGGCCTGCAGACACGTTGCAGGGAGAGGGACAGGTTTGTTTTTCTAGTACCCCCCTTTGTACAGTGTGAGTGCTTTCCCATGCACATGTCTCACCTCGGCATAAGACAATAAAAAACACGTAAACAAACACGTAAAAGGAACCGCACCCTGCTCCACGCCTGCCGGGCTTCCTTTCCAAGCCGAGCTGACTTGTGTGAGGCTTCTGAGTGCTTTGGGGCCTTCAGCCACATGCTCCCTGCCATGGGCCTCTGTCTACCTGTGCTCGCTCAAAACCCCTGAGAGCCCCGCTTGCGACGCTGTACTCCAAGACACACCTTCTTTGCTTCCAGCTTGCTCTCGAGCTCAGACAATTCCACTGTGGTCCCTTGCCCTCCTCTTCCTCACTGCCCAGACCCTTCCCACCCTCCTTTCGTCCCCTTCCATTCAGGTGGCGGGGCCCATGGCCTCAGCTGCTTTCTTGCCCTTATTCTTACTTCGCTCCTCCCACAGAGCTGTCCTGGTAAACCTCAGCCCTGGGGGACTGCAGCTTTCTGTTCCTGAGCTTGCACCTGGGCTGCCGAGTGCCCCCAAAGAACATCAACCCCCAGGCAGACCGATGGCACCAGGAGTAGTCACCAGGCCCCACTGGACCCTCGCCACTGCCTGGCCAGTGCTCCAGCCAGCTGTCTCTGCCCCTGCTGTGCGCTACTGCAAGCCTGCTCCACTCTCTCAACCCTGACGCTCCGCCTCCCACCTCTGCTCAGGTGCCCAGCCTCCTCCTCACAGCAGAGAGGCAGGGGAGGAGGAGCGCCCCCACCCTGCAGCCCCTGCCACTGTCGCCGGTGCTCAGCTCAGCTCGGCTCTGCTGCCTCCTGCGTTGAAATGCACTCAGGTTTCTGCCACCTTAAAATAGCCCCCTTTTGCACCCACGGCCTCCTCCAGTTACTATCCTATGTCTCACTTGTCTTTCCTGCCAAGCTTCTCAGAAGAGTTCCCCACGCCTGCCAGCCCCACTTCCTTGCCTCCTATTTACGCCTCAGTCCTCTCCAGCCTGGTCTCCACCTGCTCCAGGGGCTCCAAAGCTGCCCAGGGGCCCACCTGGGCCAGGGGCTCCAAAGCTGCTCTCCTGTTGGCCGCTTCTACTGCCACTGACCCCTCCTCCCCCCGCTCTCCCCCACCCCACTTATGGACAGCTCCTGAACATGCTTGGTGATATGGACGGGAGAGGCTGAGACTGTGGGCGCCAGAACAATGCTGTCTGGGCCCAGCCCCGGGTCTGCCACCAACTGTGTACTCTAAATTCTGTCCCTCATTAGGAAAATGGGGCAATGATAACACCCACATGGTGACACTCAGATGAGATGATGTACACTTCAAGGTCTGTGCCCTTGGGCAGCCTTGGTTTGCCAGTTGCCTGTCCCCCCTCTCTCCTTGAGAGTCCTGTGCCAGCATCTCCTCTTTCCTCTCCCCAAACTCGGGTGCCGAGTTCCTCAGGGTTCTGTCCTAGGCTTTCCCCTGTCACTCTCCCCTTCCCCTGGAGCAGAAATTGCCATCTCCATGTCCTGAAATCAGCAGCCCCAGCCTAACCTGACTCTGAAGGCCACATGAATTCATTCATCCACTCTACGAAGATTTACTGAGCAGCGACCCTGGGCAGTCACTGTTCCAGGCACTGGGGGGCACGTTGTAGGTGAGGCAGAGAGGTCCCTGGCCCAAGAGCCTACAGACATTCTGGTGGGAAGGGACGTGCAATGGACCTGGGAACAGACGCCTGTCGTGGTTGCAGACAGTGACGGTGCCGAGAAGATTTCGTGACGGTGGCCAGGCAAAGCCTCTCCAAGGAGGTGACATTTGAGTTGAGACCTGACCTGTGAGGAGGATCTAGCCAGGAAGAGCTGGGGCACGGTGTTCCAGCCAAGGGACAAGAAGGACCCGAGGTGGGCATGAGCCTGGTGCGTGCGAGGGGCCATCAAGAGGCTAGCGTGGCAGAGGCCCACAGAGTAGGAGGGAGAGCCCACGCTGTGGCCGGGCGGAAGGTGCCAGGGCACACCCGCGGCCCGAGAGGCTTTGGTTCCGCATGTCTTCCTCTGCATGCTCTCCCTCCCAGTGGATGGTTCTACCTCCTCCCCAGCCTCTTCCTCAATTCCCTCCAGCCCATCATCAAATGTGGTCCATTCTGTCCTTAGAAAGCTTTGTTCTACCTTCCTGGCTGTCACCCTCACCTATCACCCGGTCCCCATGTCTGTTGGTGCTTCTCAGCCCACCCATTCTCCACATTGTCATCAGAGTTGTCTTGATGGAAGGAATATCCTGTCGAGCCACTTCCCTGTCTGACAGTCCCCCGACATGGCTTCCCATTGCTCACAGATGGAGCCCAAAGTTGTCATGTGGTCCCCAAGCTGTTGCCCTCTTGGGTCCTGCTCTTCTGTGGCTCTCACCACTGTCCCTGTGTGCTCAACCATCTCAAGTCCTCTGGGCCTTTGAGGATGTCATCCCTGCCCCCTCTGCCCATTGCCAGGCCACCCTCTCTCCTCCTCTGGGTCTGAGAGGCCCCTTCCTTAGGGAAGCCTTTTCTGATACCCTCCAGAATAATGGTCCTGTGGGGCATTCCTGTGTCACCTGGGGCCGCACCTGTGCATGTCCCTGCAGTGCTTAGGTGCACATCGGTGTCTGTTCTCCGAGCTCCATAGCTCCCTGTGCTTGTCAGTAGCACTGGGCACATTGCGGATGCTCAGTAAATATGTGTCGAATGAACAAAGGGTCAAGTTCTTCTGAGAGGCCCTGGGAGGGGAAGATGGAGAGACATTTCCCTGGCCAGCCCCTGCCCATGGAAGCTGGCTCGTCCACCATGCTCATCAGCCCTCGTCCAATAAGATGAGACCAGCCTTGGATTTCTTCACAGCCTTGACTCCCCTTTAGCTCCCATCCTGTTCCTGTTCTCCAGTGGCTCTTTGTCTGCCCACCTGACCTGGGGGTGAATCTGCTGCTCCCTGGCACTGGCCTCGGGTTCTTTCTTTGACTACTGTTTGCTCTTCAGCGTCCCTGGGAGACATCTGCACCCAAGATAGCCAGGTCGTCAGTCCAACCCCAATACTGGCCCATGTGGACCAGTTCCAGGTGATGCCAAAGTTCAAGGGGGTGAGGTTGAGCAGAGTGGAAGGTGGCTGGAGTCTCACTGAAGCACAGTGTGTTGTTGGGGCTCATCCATCCTTCCTTGGAGGGACCTAGGAGTGGGAGAGAGCAGGAGGCTGTCAGCCAGGTTTCGGTCTTCGGTGGCTGTGGAGGTGTGCTGGGCTTCATTCATTCACTCCCTCATTCATTCATTCCGCCGCTATTTAGAAAGCACTTACCATGGGCAGGCACTGCTCACTGAGAATGCAGCAGAGAACAGACAGACAGATCCCTGCCCCTGTGCTGCTTGCTTTCTTGTGAAATGGGACAGATGAGAAACTGCATATGCAATTTAAAAATAGAGTATATCAGATGGTGTATTAGTGTCCTAGGGCTGCTGTAACAAATACTATGAATTCGGTGGCTTAAAACAGCAGAAATTCACTCTTTGTCAGTTCTGGATGCCACACGTCGGAAGTCCAGGCGTCGGCAGGGCCATGCACCCTCTAAAACTTGTGGGGGATCCTTCCTTGCCTCCTAGCTTCCAGTGGTGACTGGGTGTTTTCAGTGCTCCTTGGCTTGCAGCTGCACACCTCCAGTCTGTCTCCTCGTCACATGGCGTTCTCCTTGTGCCTCTTCGCCTCCAGGTTTCTTTCTTATAAAGACACGAGTCAACCGTCACCCTCTTAGCGCAGCTGGTAGCACGCACGTCAGTCTCATAAAGACACGAGTCATTTTGGATTTAGGGGCCAACTCCACTTGGGTGGAGTGTGACCTCATCTTAATTTAACTAATTCCAACCACAGTGACCCTACTTTCAAATAAATACTTTCTGAAGTGCTGGGGTTAGAACTTCAATGTATCTGTTTTTGGGGGGAGACACAATCCAACCTATGCAGAAAAGCAGAACGGGGAGGGGGCATGGAGAAAGTGGGGGGAAGGTGGGATTTTTAAGTGGTGTCATCAGGGAAGTTGTCATAAAGAAGGTGGCATTTGAGGGAGCGTTAGAGACAGTTGGAGGAAGCATTCCAGGGTGCAGCATGCCTGGTGTGGTTAGGGTGCTTCAGGGAGGCGGGGGTGGGGGTGGGGTGGGGGGTAGGGGGCTGGAGCCGAGTGAGCACGAGGGGCAGGACACTGGATGACGTGGAGACCTGCGGAGACCCCTGCAGTCAGAGCCAGTCTTCCATGGAGAGTTAGAAAATTGACCTCTCTCATAGGTTTTCTCAGGAAGCCACTGCAGTGTGCTCTACCCAAACCAGAGGGTAAACTGGTGGCCCAGGTCTCTTTTCATGCTCTGGGAGAGAGGAAAGGCCAGGCAGCTGGTCTCATGAGCTCTCGGGCCGGAGTGTCTTTTGGCTGGGGACCCTCACACCCAAGAATCCACAGATGGCCTGGGGGGGTGGGGGCAGCTCCTTCTTGAATGCTGTCCCTATCCCTGGCTGCTATCCTCACCCGGCACAATACATGCTGAACTTCACTGGACACCCAGGACATGTTTTAGTGAAGGATCCAGTAAGAGTTCCAGAGTGGGAGGGGCTGCTTGGCTCAGCCAGCCTATTCTTCCCACCATGTGAGGCTCCCGACACTTTTGCTTCACTGTCCCCTCTGCGGTCCCCTCAAAGTCACTTTTCCTCATGCAAATCTGCTCCCCCAGACTTCAGGCGCCCATCCAGGGGGGCGTCCTTGGGCTGGGCCTCTGCTGTTTCCACTCCAGCTTCCGGAGTCTCTCTCCTCATGAGCAACCTCAGCCCCCTCACCCTCCCATGACAGCTACTCTTTGAAGATGACAGTCTATGGGGACCCTCCTGTTTTTGTGACTTTGAACCTATTCCTTGCAAAACCACTTGGCTCAAGACGGATTTGCCTACTTCTTGGACTGGTTTTCATGAGAGCTACTATATTAGCTGGAAACATCTCTTCCTGAGCCATCTGCTCAAATGTCAGCTCCATTAGGATGGGATTTTTGCTGTTTTGCACGACACATAGAGAGGGCCATTAGGAAATATGTTTTTGAACAAATGGTGTTGTCCCTTAAATTTCTTCTTTGATCATAGAGCGAGGAGGAGGGGGAACTGTGAGTGCATCATAGCCCCTCAGCTTTCTCAAAGAAGAAATGTGTTAACGCCCAGAAATGTGCTAGAATCTAAGGGAGGCACAGTGGAGTTGATCGTATGGTACGCTGCTGGCATGAACGGGAGATTCAGAGAGATGTCACAGCAAAGTTCAAGAACAGCTGGTAGACTTAGAAATATTGTCGCGCTCCTATTTTGGAGTTAGCAATAATGAAGCTTTATGAGGAAATAACTCCAAAATGTTTCAATACTGTCAATTCTTTAGACACCACTCCTCATGGATTTGCAGCAAATTTCCTCCAGTGTGCAAGTGGGGGGTAGAGGGACACAGCTGTGTAATTTGTTGAAAATTTGAAGAGTGTGCCCTTGTACCTGGGAGAGGGTTCCAGAAGTTACAGAAATGCTGGGAGCAGAATCAACCACTTCAAATGCACAGGTGGCTAGTGAATGGAACAGTTTGCTGCCTGTTGGTTCTCAATTTTGAATGTATTAATATCTTTTTGCTTAAAATGTCTTCATCGTATACCTAATGTTACAAGAATCATAAGGGAAATGAATTAACAGTAGAAACAATGTTTCATCCTTTGTCATTTGAGAAAATGAGGACTATTTCAAAACCATTTGGCAGAAAGCAGGAGATTATGTGCCACTCATCCTTCCCCTGAAGCTAAGGCATCATTTCTTTAGGTGGGTTCCAAGGTCATCTAGCCCTAAGGGACTTTAACGGGTGTTACTTGAGAAAAGGGTTCTGTGGCCTAATATAATAAATTTGGGGATTATTGTATTAAGCAAAGAAAAAAGGCTTCTTTATTGCAGCTTTTAAGAAGCATTACTATGCCAATATTATGAATCTAAACGGGAGGAATAGAGGATTTCTAAGCAGATTTAACCAAAGGATTTTTTTCTTCCCCTCCTCCTCCACCCTCCCTCCTTTTTAAAAAAGGTGCATTTCATGGTACCACCATTCCAACAAACATGCTTTTGGAAACGTTCTAAAACCTTCCTTTTGGAAGAGAAGAAGAATTTGAGAAAAAAATCAAACCATGCCACTTGAGATAGTGCACTTCCTTAACTTTGTCAGAACAACAGTATAAAATTAATTTTATTCCAAGGATTGTAATGCCATATTACTAAATTTAAATGCATATTTTTTCCCCCAAAGAGTGATTTAAAAAACACATTTCATAACTACAATTTACGTGAAACAAACTTCTACATGGAGCAATGGCCAAATATGTTCAAGAATTTTACACAGGATGGAAATGTAGTCCCAGAGTTTCATTTCTGCCATAACTTTTACCCAAAGCTCACTGTACTCTGTGGTTCTGGCAGCGCATAGATCTTGGCTGGTTTTCCTTTAGCACGGTTATCACAGAGAAAGCCCGTTCCTCGCAGGGCTATTTTGTTTGCTTAGGTTTGGTTGATCTCTGTGGCAGCCCGGCAACCTTGTTGTCTGAAACGAACTGACCAGGAGACGGGGGTCAGCGGCCTAGGCTGTCGGCTGAGGAGTGGGGACTCAGCCAAGCCGAGGGAGCCCAGAAGCCTGCTTTGCTGGCTCTGCTGGGAAGCTGGCTGCATTGGTGTAGAGACTGGTAATGTTTTACTAAATTAATCGAGCTTAACATCGGTATGTTTTATCATGTTACACATTCTGTACTTTAATTTCTGAGTTGCAATGCTGGCCTCTGTAGTTATGGCTGGAGGTTGTCATGTCGGCTCTGTTGCTGGACTCACGTAATGTAAATGAACAGATTTTCTTAATGAAACCATGTCATTATCAAACAAAAGTAACCCTTTTGGAAAAATCTAACTTGAAAATTTCCTTCAAAGCTTTTTTTCTTGAGCTAAGGTTCACTCAAAGAGGGACCTCTCCCTAGCACATCCAGGTAACCTGTGCCTTTGTCACCCCCTGGAATGTTGGTCGTGCTATGGCTTGACCTCCAAAGGTGCTTGGCCCTGGCGTTAAATGCTGCCCACTCTTTGTTTGTTGTTGTTTTTTTGAGACAGAGTCTGGCTCTGTTGCCCGGGCTAGGGTGCTGTGGCATCAGCCTAGCTCACAGCAACCTCAAACTCCTGGGCTCAAAGGATCCTCCTACCTCAGCCTCCCAAGTAGCTGGGACTACAGGCATGCCCCACCATGCCTGGCTAATTTTTTCTATATATATATATTTTTTAATTTCAGCATATTATGAGGGTATAAATATTACGGTTAGGTATATTGCCCATGCCCCCCTCCCCCCTTGAGGCAGAGCTTCAAGTGTGACCATCCCCCAAACGTTGCACATTATATATATATTTTTAGTTGTCCAGATAATTTCTTTCCATTTTTAGTAGAGATGAGGTCTTGCTCTTGCTCAGGCTGGTCTCAAACTCCTGACCTTGAGGGATCCACCAGCCTTGGCCTCCCAGAGTGCTAGGATTACAGGCATGAGCCACAGTGTCTGCCGGCCACTGCCCACTCTTTGAATGGGCCTCCCTCCCTGGCTCTGTACTCCGACTCTGGGCCCCTGCTACCCTCTTTGCCGACCCCGCCTCCTTTGCTGTCAATCAGTGTGGCTGTTCTTTGGGTTTAGAGTGTGGTCCCTTTACCAGAGCTGGGACCTGGGTGAAGTGAAGAAAGCACTTGCCTTGAACAGAAAATACTCATTAATCAAGATAAAGAATATTTTAATGCAATATTTAAAAAAATAAAAATGAATGCAAAAAACCTCACGATGCACACATATCAGTGGTGGATAAAGACAGAGTCTGGCTTGCACTTGCATGACCCTGCCTCGCCTGCTCCCCCACCCCCCAGCCAGGTCACTCGCTGTCCTCACCCTCCGTCTTTTCCGTGGATGGTCCTGCCCAGCCTGTGTTTTTAACTACAGTTCCAGTTTTCTATTGCTGCATAACAAACCACCCCCAGACACGGTGGCTTGAAACAACGACCGCCATTGATTCGCTTGTGATTCTGCAGTCAGGGTCTGCCAGGGCTCCGCAGGGGCGCTGGGGCTCCCCTGGGGCTGGAGGAGCCAAGATGCCTTTGCTCCCACGTTGGCGCTGCAGCTGGGCAGGCTGGGGCTGCTTTCTCTGCTCTTGGTCTCTCATTTTATAGTCTAGCTTGAGTGTCTGCACTTGGCACTGGGTCCCAAGAAGTTACTCGGTGTCACTTCCAATGCAATATATAGGTCAAAGCAGGTTACAAGGCCAGCCCAGATTCAAGGCAGGAACACTGACTGCACCTTTGACGAGTGGCAAAGTCACACTGTAAAGGGGCCTGCGAATGTGCGTGTAGGTGCTGTGAGTCTCTTTTGAAAGAATCTGCCACAACTCCCAATATACGAAGGGGGTGACCAAACACAATGCCCACAAGCCGAGTCTGCCTAGGGAGGGGCTGCTAAGCAACTCTAGGCGACTGTCGCATGAGCAAATTCAGGCCCATTGTTGTCAGATCTTCTGATTTTTCTTTTTTTTGTTGTTGGTATGGAGAACTGAAGATTAAAGATCTTCTGATTTTTCAAGAGGAGATGGGAATCCAGATTTTTGCATAAATTCTACTAATTTTAAATTGTAGGCTCCATACGAAGGGGAAAATAAATGGTGTGAGCCAATCTAACTTCCAGCTGTGACCTGAAGCTGGCCCATGGGTCGGTCACCTCTGATACTGACAAATCTCTGTCTCTAGCTTTGGTTCCCTCCTGTGCATCAGAGCCACATGCAGATGTCTACACTGGATGTCCCAAGGCCTCTCAGTTTCCACATGTCCAAAATTGCACTTGTCACCTCCTCCAAGCTGGCCAGTCCTGGGTTCCTGTTTTTAGTGATGACACAAAAAACAGGCCAGACGCCTGGGAGTCCTCCTAGAGCCCCGTTTCCCTCCCCACTTTCAGTAGGTCTCCGTGACTACCCGGCTCTAGTTATTGGCGATCAGCTATTCCCATCCTCGTCTCCATGTCCTCCCCACGGGCGTCAGGCCCTCATCCTCCCTCACCTGGACCATTTCTGTGGCCTCCTAACTGGTGGCCCTGCCTCCAGGCTTCTCCTTTCCTGTCTTTGCTCTAGAGCTGCATTGGCCAATATAGAAGCCACTGGCCACCTTGGCTATTTAAATTTGAATGAATTAACATCAAATGAAATTTCAAAATCAGTTTCTTAGTTTTTCTAGCCGTAATAGGCACATGTGGCTAGTGGCTTCCATATTGGACAGCACAGACATAGAACATTTCCCTACTGTAGAAAATTCTGTTGGACCGTGTTACTGTGATCATGTTTACTTCCCCAAAGCCCTCAAGGGTGGTCATTTCCCTGTGAATAAAGTCCTTCGGCTTGCTTACACCCACCCCACCTCACCCCTCCAGCTGCCGCTCCCATCCTGTCTCCCCACCCTTGCTCCCGCCACGCCAGCTCCCTGACTGTGCTGACTCTCCCTACCTTCATGTGTGGGCACCCTTGGTCCTGAAGCTTGGAGCACCTCCTGACACCGTTTCGCCTGCGTGACCCCAGGCTCAGTTCAAACACTGTGTTTATTTGCTCTTACGTGGCATGTGGAGGGGATCAGTGTAGTGTAGACGCTCAAGGCACTTTGAAAGTGTGGTAAGGGAGTTGGAGGGACCATGCAATTCTTCCCTGAGAAGCTCTGAGTCCTGGAGGCAATCCAGGGCAGAGCCTTCTCTCTTTCTGATGCCCGCAGGCCCTCGGGGACCAGAAAGAAATACAGGATTCCAGACAGAATAATGGGGCCCTCTGGAGGAGGACGGGCGCCTTGCAAATGTGGAATTGCTCTTTCCTCAATCTCATTAGTCTGAATGGCTGGTCCCCGGGAGATGCTCTGGTGTTCCTGGAGGCTAGCGCCACCTGAAGAGGAACCTGCGGGCGGTTACGCCCTCTAGTGGGCGTCCGGAAAAGGAACCAAGTGGGAGGGTCCGGTTGACTGTGGCCACAGGACTGCACCTGCCTCCTCCAAGCCCCGGGGCTCCCGAGAGTAGGCGGCAGGGAGTTGCCTCTTGTCTCCCACCCTCCGCCCTGCTGGGATGCCAGTTCGGGCTGCAGGACTTGGACCCAAGGTACACCATGAAGGAGGTGAAGGGGAGGGGTGCTGGAGCACGTTTCCTGAGGGAGGCAGAGGGAAGGAGTTGCTGGGGGGTTGCTGGGACCCCTAGGGGAAGAGCTCAGGGGGAGCGGGAACCCGATGTTTGGGGTGTCCCTTCCTTGGAAAGGCCAAGACATTTAGGTACATTCTTTTGTGAAACTCAAGGGAAAGTCCAAGTGAGTTGGGACTTTAACATTTTCATCTCAGAAGAGGCAATTCCCTTTTGAAATTTCATAAACACTTCAGTAAAGAAATTTGCATAGATGGTAAATGTGCCCTAGGGGAGATGTAAGAGATATGGTGACAAAGGAACCTGTCACCATCTCCTACTTTCCAGCAGAGAAGGCATCAGCCTGCTGATGGCCAAGCAGTTTCCGGGGTGATGGTGGCTCTAGAGGGAGCAAATCGACAGAACTCTGGCTTCCACCCTGGGATAGGGGGAAGAGGGGTCCAGCCAACACCTGCCTGCTCATCTGTGCCGAGTGTGGTGCATCGGCTCTCGGTGTCCATCTCCTCCTTCTCTGCGCCCTTCTGTGCTGCTGAGACCAGAAAACCAAACACCGCACCGCACTTCTCAAACATCTTGCAGCTGGGGGGACTGTGTTCTTCTAACGCATGTGCCTGTGCAGGATTTGGAAGGCAGAGGTGTGGGGGTGGGAGCTGTCTTCTCGCTACTGGTTCTGCTGACCAGCGAGGCTGGAGAACGTGGCTGTGGCTGGGACTCTGTGCTCCCTGTCTGGTCACGGGGGTCCTGGGCATTGGGTGGCAGCTGTGATGGTGTGTTGATATGTCCTTGAGCTTGACAGCCCCATTGAAAGCCACCTACCGTCCCCAGTGCCACCTACTGCCGCCACCCATGATTTTATAAACACCTGATTTCCTGTGTTGAGTCTTTTTTTTTTTTTTTTAACCTAGAATGGTTTGTTTCCTCATGGCTGGTGCAGTAGGCACACGGTGCACGCCGGCATGGATGGGCGAAACTGAATGTGGAATCTGCTTCTAAACCAGATCTCTGGGGACCTTGGCTCTAACAGGGTCTACACTAGGTTGGGGGGTGGCAGGTGGGGAAGACCCCTCAGAGGCACAGGGCCAGGTGGAGTCCTGTTCTACAGAAGCCAGTGTGATGGGGCAGGGAACGTAGGTCAGAGTTGAAGCAGAAGGTCCTGGGAAGGACCAGCCTCTGGCTAAATGGTTACATTGGCTAAGTTGACTTTCAGGACCCTAGACACCCCTTCTCTCCCCTGCCTTTCCAGGCATCTGGTGAGGATGGCCCAGGCACTCCCTCCTCCCCACTTAGCCATAGCTGCTCCCTGGAGAGATCTGGTGGCGCTGACATCACAGGCAGTCTCGGGCTGTGGTGGGGGAGAGGACGGGGGAGCTATTTTAGAATGAAAGTCCTCTCATAGTCAGTGATCTGTCACTGGGAATTCCAGGCATGGAACTCCAGGCATGAACGGTGGGAAGGGGAGTCCTTTTTTGATACTAGAAGACCGTGACATTGTATAAGTAAGCTGGCAGAGGAGAGACCTCAAGGGGTGTCACTTATGGTGTTATGGGGTGTGGCAGTTTGAAACAGGTCCCAAATTCTTTGACACTTCTCCCGTGGAAGCAGGGTCTATGTGTTTTCCCCTTGCAACTGGGCAGACCTGTGATTGCTGCCACCAATAGAGAACAGCAGAAGCAAGGCCATGTGACTTCTTAGGTCATGAAAGGCCAGGTGGCTCTGGCCTGGGTCTCTTGGAGTGCTGTTCTTCAGATGTCGCTCTCTGGACACACCCTCTGGAGCCAGCTGGTAAGCTGTGAGGAGCCCACGGCCCATGGAGAGACCTCTGCAGATGCTCCCACTGACAGTCCTGGCTGAGCCATCATCCTGCACAGACCTGTGAGTGAAGAAGCTGGAGGGATGAATCCAGCCCCAGACACCTTGGTCACTGCTAGCCGTTCAAGTGCTCCCAGCTGAGGCTCCGGGCTCCAGCCCTGTCACACTCTGTCCCAAACCCTAGACCCCCACAGTGTCTGAACATAATGAAGCAGTGGCTGTTGCATGCCACCAAGTTGGAGGGGGTTCCAAACACAGTAGCAGCTCAGTGGGCCCCTGTCCCTGCAAGAGCCCTGCTGTGGGATCGTTACCAAGTCCAGCACTCAGTGGGTGGTGGTGGGGCCAAGCCCTCATCAGAGTGCACTTTTCAAGACCTGCCAATTCCCGTGAGACTTCCCCTGTGCTGCCCTCCCATGGCACAGCTGGGGCGTCCTGAGCCCAAGCCCTCCCCATCACAGGGCTCAGTGTCTTCCCCTGGCTCCATCAGGAGTCCCGTGACTGCCAGCGTTTTGTGATTTTCAGGACAGCCCTACCGAGATGTAGTGGGGTGGGCAGCACCTTGCCACTGTCCTCACTGGTCTTCCTAGTCTCCCCCATCCTTGTCCCTCTCTCTCTTCCAGCCTCTTTCCCTCCCCATACCTGGTGTCCCCCCTCTATAATGCAGAGGAGCTTTCCTTTGATAGCTGTCACAGCCTGTCATACAGACCTTGTGGGCCTGAGCTTCAACTCTAGGCAGGTGTATCAAAGCATTCCCCACAAGTGCGGGTCTCTCCCACTAGGAGAACAAGCAGTCTGTGTCTGGCTGAGTAGGTGAACAACAGCATCATTTCCCCAGGGAAACCCCTTGGAGCAGGCAGACCTGGATCCGAGACTGGCTCCACCAGTTACTGCCTCCCAGCCCCTGGGCAGATTTGGTCACATCTCCGAGCCTCAGTTTCCCCATCTATAAAACAGGGATAGTGTTAAGTCCCTTGCAGGGGTGCTGTCCTCCTTTGGGAACTGTTGGTAGTGAAATGGCCTCAGGGGAGGACTGTGCAGTTGGATATGATGCCCACGTGCTGGCCAAGTGGCTTCTGGGAGGGAAGGCAATGGCATTTCCTTGGTAGTTCTTGGGATATTAGGTCGTCTATACATTTGCCTATTGCATTAGAGACTCAAAAGAACGGTAGCTTAAGCAAGATGGAGCCTTAGTTTTCTCCTCATAGCAGTGCTGGCAGGAACCTTCCAGGACTGGAACAGCAACTCCGCGGAGTCAGCGTCTCAGGCTTTGTCATCTTGTTGCTCTGAAGGCTGCCGGATGGCCAGCCACCACCACCTCTGTGTCCTCCAGAGAGAGGGGACAAGGGGAGGAGAGGGTGTGTCACCCTCATCACTTCCACTCACGTCCTGTTGCCCAGGGCTCACTCGTGTGACCCCCCAGGTGCAGGGGAACACCATGGGTGGCCACGTGCCCAGCTAAAGACAAGGGCTCCGTGACTTCTGCAGCAGGAGAGAGCAGATGTTAGGGGACGAAAGAAGTGTCTGCCACACTCGGTGAGGGGGAGGCCTCGACCTCTGTCCACCCTCCCTTTCCAGTCACCTCGGCTGTTGGGGGCAGGGGAAGGGGCCGGGGGGCTGAGTCGCAGAGATGGAAAGACTTGGCCCTGCCCTCAAGGAACAGCCCGTTCCTGGGCAAATAAAAGCTGGTGCAGGATGTTTAGGGCACGGCTTTGAAGGCCTGAGCTGTCCAGCCAGTTGCCGGGTACGCCGAGTTCTGGCCCTGACCGGACCATATTGCCCCGGAGAGCTGGTCCTTGGACCACGTTGGTGTCTCTTCTGGAGGACTCTGCGTCCCTCAGTGTTGTTGGTGTGGAGTCCTCAGCATTGGTCAACAGCCGCATGAAATACACTTTCCTTTTGCTGCGAAAGTGTTTTCTTAACGACATAGCCAAGCCAATCAGTCGCATCACCCAGCGTTCCTCATATCAAGGCCCAAGTGAGCAGTTTTTATTAGAATGTATTGTAAGGGAAAACTTTGTTCCCACAGAACAAACACTCTGCTTCCTGCAGATAGTAACGGATCAGATGTCTTCTTCCACCTGGTTGCCTTGAGGCTTAATCATAGCATCTGTTGCCGCTCAGGTCAGCCTTTTACAATCTCTGTTTTCTGTGGCCTAGAATTTCACGTCTTTGAAGCACGTCGCCTCCCACATTGTCTCTGGAAAGAAGCAGGCTATCATTACAGATAAAATAGAACACGGGGCCCCCTAATTAGGAGGAAGACAAGACTGGTGGCCATGAGGGGTGGTACCATCGCTGCACTTGGGTATCAGCGTATCTCCAGTTTCTCAGCAGCTGGGGCAGAAAGGGAGGAGTTGTAAGGCTGTCTCAGAAGGAGCAGTATTGTGAGAGAAGCAAAGCAGCCAGCCCTGAGTCTGCGGGAGAAGCCCTCACAGGGGTTCAGGGTGCAGATAGATGGGGAACCTGGGCACTGGCAGTGACCACTCAGGAGCTGTGTGGTCCCGGGGGAGGAGTCTCTTAACCTCTCCATGCATTGGGATAGTAATAGTGACTGCCACACGGGCTGTTGGGAGGGTTGGATGTTTACTTTAATACATGCAAAGGGTAAGAATAGAGCCTGCACTTAGTGCTCAATAAATGTGAGCTTGCATTGTGTGCAGTATGGGTGGAGGAAGGACGGGGAGAAGGAGGAGTGAGTATCATGGAGGCCTCTAGCTTGGAGTGGACCCAACAAAACCATGAAGGCGGAGTGTGGGTGCAATAAGTCCTGATGTACAGCTGCCAGCTGTTCTGTCTCTTTGTGGAGACTGGGCTTCACTGGAATGGAGGGATTCGGGGTGGCTGCTCGGCTGCTCTGCACAGACGTGTCTAAGGTTATCCTCTCTGTGAGCAGAGGTGTGTCCCTGGGGACCTTCTGGACTCCTTGGGAGGCGGTGTTGGGTATGTGCTGGCTCTCTGGCTTTGAGGGTCTGGCGATGATCCTGATTGAGGTGGGTCCACAGGAAGGTAGCCTGCGCTTTTGATGTGAGCACAGGCTGGGATGGGAGAGTTTCTCCAGGAACTCCCAGAGGGTTTTGGGGTGGGCTCTGGCATAGGCTGGTTGTCCTGTTCACCACGTATAACTGTCGGAGCATTATTATTTGGGCATGAGACATAAGCAGGAGCTCTAAAGATCAGAGACGTTGGGACCTTTGAGATAAGAGTGGGACAGTGGGAGAGACGTTGGAGTGGATCAAAAGAAGCTGAGAAGAAAGGACACCAGAGAACTTTTGGAGGTGATGGATATTTTTATCTTGATTGTGGTGATGATATCATAGCTGTATGCATATGTCCAAAGTCATCAAATTGTATGTGTCGATTATATGCAGTTTTCTTGTATATCAATTATGCCTCAAGAAAGCTGTTATAAAAAGAGAACTCCTATACGTCAGTAAGAAAATAATAGAGAGCCCAATAGGAAAATATGAAAGAGATGTGAACAGGCACTTTATAGAGTATAATACCCAAATGGCCAATAAGTGTGAAAAGTCGTTCACCCTCACTAGTTATCGAGGAAATGCAAAATAAAACCACAATGACATAGGCTAACCCCACATTTCCACCAGCATGGCTAAAACTTAAAAAGACCAGAAAGAATTAGTGTTGGTAAGGATTTGAAGCAACAGAATTTCTCATACACTGCTGGTGGTTGCACAAATGGGTACAGCCACTCTGGAAAATATTTTGACATTAAGCATTAAAGATGAAGGTTCTCATATCCTATAACCTAGGCACATGTCACATGCCCAACAGCAATGCATGTGTATGAGCCCCAGGAGACATGGCCAAAGATGTTCATAACTTTATTTGTAATATCCCAAACTGAAACAACCCAAATGCCCATCAATAGTAAAATGCATAAATAAATGGTGGCAAATGCAGATAATGGAATATTATACAGCAATGAAAATTTATGAACTACAGGTACATTTAACAAGGTGAATGGGTAACAGAAACCGGATACAAAAGAAAAAATACTGTACGGTTTTAGTTAGATAAAGTTCAAAACCAGGCAGGGTTAAACGATAACATTAGAAGTCAAATAATGGTCAATTTTGAGGAATTTCTAGTGTAGAAATAGAGGGTGGTCATGAGAGAAGCTTCTGGGCAGTGACCATGCTCTTTTTCTTCACCTGGGTGGGGGTTACACAGGTATTTGCATTGTTATAATTTATTAAGCATATTTATTTTTTGTATTTGCGTATATGTTTATACATATATTTTATATGTTGTATACTTCTTAATAAAAGTTAAAAATAAATTATATATATATATGTGTGTGTGTGTGTGTGTATAAATATATACATGCAAGAGAGAGAGGCTGGGAGGAGTTGCCCACTGTTCTCTGGGAGGAGGGGTCTCAGAAGTCTGGCATCTCACTGGGGGTCCCAGGGAGGGAGGGGCTGGATCCAAGTGCTGGGCTGGCCCACAGCCCTCAGCATGTCCCCCACACACCTGCCCAGTTCTGACTCACCATGCTGGTCACCGCCCTGACCCCTATGTGAGTTTCAGGTGGCCCCGCACAAACGCTTCTCCTCCAGCCTCTCTGCAAACACGCCCTGGAAGGCCACCTTCTCCCAGACAGCTCAGGAGCCCAGGCAGTATGAGGCCTCTCCCTGCCAGCTTCCGCCTTGCCGTGTGCTTCCGGTTGCGGCCTCTGTGCTTCTTGGCTAGAACATCCGTTGAGCTGTTGGTTGGTTGGTTCATTCATTCATCCATTCCCTTAACAAACCTTGTTTGAGCACATATTATGCACCTTGCTTGGCACTGAGGACACAATGGAACAGTCCCTGCCTTCATAGACTTACAGTTTGACAGGGGAGATGGACATCAGTTGACTAATCCCTCAAATGATGAAATATTGTGACAAGTGCTACAATGGAGAGGCACAGACTTAGATGGGAGCACAGGCAACTGGGAAGTGAGATGTGGTCTCGGATCTGAGGTCTGAGAAGGAGTTCACTGAAGACTTAATTGGGATGGGCCGGGTGCGGTGGCTCACACTCGTAATCCCAGTGCTTTGGGAGGCTGAGTGGGGAGGATTGCTTGAGGCCAAGAGTTTGAGACCAGCCTGAGCAAGAGCGAGACCCCTGTCTCTACAAAAATTAGAAAAATTAGCTGGGCACAGGGGCTCACACCTGTAGTTCCAGCTACTCTGGGAGGCTGAGGCAGGAGGAGTGCTTGAGCCCAGGAGTTACAGGTTGCTGTGATGACGTCACTGCATTCTAGCCTGGGCAACGGAGCAAGACCCTGTCTCAAAAGCAAAACCAAACCAAACCAACAACCTCCCCTCAACCAAAAAACAGAACAAAATTAAAGCTAACAGAAATTGAATTGAGTCTCTTAGTTCTAGAGGCTTGAAGTCCCAAATCCAGGGCTCCGCAGGGCTGTGCCCCCTCTGTAGGCTCTAGAGGAGAATCTTTCCTTGGCTCTTCCAGCTGCAAGTGGCTGCAGGCTTTCCTTGGCTTGTGGCCGCATCACTATCAACTTTGCCTCTGTCTTATATCACCTTCTCCTTCTCTCTGTGTCCAGGTCTTCTTCTCTTCTCTGTCTCTCTCTCTTTTGGAGACAGAGTCTCACTCTGTTGCCCAGGCTAGAGTGCCGTGGCATCAACCTAACTCACAGCAACCTCAAACTCCTGGGCTCAAGCCATCCTCCTGCTTCAGCCTCCCGAGTAGTTGGGACTACAGGCATGCACCACCATGCCCAGCTAATTTTTTCTATATATTTTTAGTTGTCCAGCTAATTTCTTTCTATTTTTAGTAGAGACGGGGTCTCGCTCTTGTTCAGACTGGTCTCGAACTCCTGACCTTGAGCCAACCTCCTGCCTCGGCCTCCCAGAGTGCTAGGATTACAGGAGTGAGCCACCATGCTCGGCCTTCTTCTGTCTCTTAATGACACTTGTCACTGGACTTAGGGCCTACTTGGATAACCCAGAATGATCTCACCCCGAGACCCTTAACTTCATTATATCTGCAAAGACGCTTTTGCCTAATAAGATCAAATCCACAGGTTCTGGGATGAGGACATATCTTTTAGGGGCCATGAATCAACCCACTACAAGGACTAAAGTTTTGGATCTAAGCAATGCATCTCTTAAGGGTGGGGAGAATTTTTTTTGAGTGGGAGGAGAGGGCACTGTGGGCTCCTAAAACCATCTTGTAGACGGCAGTTTTCCCGCAGAGCTGCCTCTGGCCTTTTCCGATGTAAGCTCCTAAGGACAGGGCCCAAGTTTCTCCTGCTGCTTCTCTTGCTGCTGTCCCAGGGCCCTGTAAGTGCTGAGCATACAAAAGGTACTCAATGCATGCTGAAATGTCTGTCTCTCTCGGATGGTAATTGAAGGGCTGGGGCAGCATGAAGTTGAGGGGCCAAGAAAGGTGTTAAGAGAGGACTGAGGAATGGGGGTGAATGCAGCCAGGCAAGGAAGGGATGGGATCCTTGGCTTTGGGCTGGTTAATTCCCATCTGCTCTGGCAGGGGGCAGGGTGGGGTCTGCCAAGAAACACTCTTCACCCTGTGCAGACCCACGGACAGAGATGGGCCCATGGTGAGACCCCTTTCCACTCTCCCAGCACAGGCATTACATTGTCTGCTCACTAGTCAGCACTAGGGCTTCCGGCTTCGACCATCCAGTACACAGCTGCAGCTCTCATTGGGCACTCTCCTGCTCAAACACTTTCCATGGCTCCCCAGTCCTGAGTAAAGTCTAAACTCCTGCAAGGTTTGCCATCATGGGGAATTTGGCTACTTCTCCAGCCCATAATTCAGGATTCCTTCTCTCAAATCCTTCCCTGCTGACAGTTCTCCCAACTTACCCCTGGATCCTCTCCCTCTGGGCTTTTCATGACGCTGTTCCCTCCTTCTGACACGAGTCTCTTCCTTCCAGTAAATCCAAATCCTGGCTGTCTTTAAAGGCCCCGCATTATGCCTTCTCCTCCAAGCAGCCTTTCCAGATTTCCCAAGGTGGACATGATCATTTTGTTCTCCATATCTATCTTTTTCTTTTCTTTCTTTCTTTCTTTCTTTTTTTTTTCTTTCTTGAGACAGAGTCTCACTCCATTGCCCTGAGTAGAGTGCTGTGGCATCAGCCTAGCTCACAGCAACCTCAAACTCCTGAGCTCAAGTGATCCTCCTGCCTCCGCCTCCGGAGTAGCTGGGACTACAGGTATGCGCCACCATGCCCGGCTAATTTTTCTATTTTTTGTAGAGATGAGGTCTCACTCTTGCTCAGGCTGGTCTCGAACTCCTGAGCTCAAGTGATCCTCTCACCTCTGCCTCCCAGAGTGTTAGGATTGCAGGTGTGAGCCACCGCGCCTGGACCCCCATCTCTCTCTTATGACACCTCTTATTTTCTATCTTGTTCCGTTGCTGTTTATGGACAGGACTCATTTCCAACATAGAGGGCATCCTCTGCTGGCAGGAGCCATGACCAGCTCCCTTTTGGATTACCGGCCCCATCACACAGTGTCGGCACATAGTGAGTGTTCACTAAATAGTTTTCATATGAGTAAAGCTCCCGTTACAGTTCTCACACATTGAGCTTCAGTGGCTCAAGGGGCAGGGATCTAAGGATGGAGCTGCAGGCATCTTCCTGACCTTGGGCGGTGGTGTGGGGAGCACAAACTGAGGTTTCCCTGCAGGTTCTCTCTCTCCAACAGGTGGTTCATCATGGGTGCTCTGTGCAACTGTCTAATACAGAGTTGATCCAAAATGTTGCAAAGTTTAACTTAAAGAATTAATAAACTTTAAGCAATATATGTCATATTTATAAAAATATTATATATAAGGTTTAAAGAATAGTAAAATGAATATCCATGTATCCACCATCCAGATTAAGGAAAAGAATGTTGCTAACATTGTGGGTGACTCCCGCTCCCTTGCAATTCCGCATAAAGTCACTGTTTCAAGTCTGCCTGACACCAGGAACAGGTACAACTTAACAGTGCTCAGGGACTGTATGAAGCCTTCTGCTGGACCATTAGATTTCAGAGCTCCTAAAGTCACCTGCGTTCATACTAAAAAGGCACTGTGGCCCTTGAACAAAAAATGTTTTAGTGACACTATTCTGATTGGTAACTTTGTGAAGCAGATCAGGTTTGCAGTAGTCAGTACAGTACTGAATGGCATGCTTGTGGAGGGCGAGGTGGTTGGTGTTTGGGATTCTAATAAGGTCTTTTTCTTCCAATCAGTCCCTCTCCTCTGGGTCCAGATGGCCCTGCGCCTCTGCACTGAAACCGCTGCAGTGCATGCTTCTGTCCCTAGATGGCGCCACTGGACTGTGCCTCTTCCCACCTGCTTGGGCGTCCTGGGGAGAAGAGGCATTTTTTAGTTTGGAGATGATGGAAGAGAGAAATGCTTTAAACTGGAAAGTGAAACTCTGGCCCAAACTTAAAACAGGCAGAGTTAGTTGCTAATGTCAGCTGCCTGCTCCTCTGAGTTCAAATCCTCTGGTCCACCGTCAGCGTCTGTGTGACTTTGGGCAGATTGTACATGTGAAATGAAGAGAATAGTAGCCCAATATAGACATAATTATAGAGATAATGAAATGATTTACTCCATATAAAGTGCTTAGAATGATGTCTGGCACATAATAAGTGTTCAATAAAATTAGATAATCTTTTCCTTTTCAATTCGCATTGCAGTGACTTATCTCACTCCTCGAGGGCAGAGACCAAAGCTTGCTGCTGCTATCTGAATCCCAGGTGCCTGGCGCAGAGTAGGTTCTTTGCAAACTGTTTCTCTCCCCACCTTGCCCCATCACATGGAGGAGGGAGGGGCTGTGTTTCATGCAGCTGCAGAGGAGACGACCCAGGCAGGGACTTACAGGGCAGTGGATGGGTGGGCAGATTGGCAATCTGAGCTGTCCAAGAACGGAACAGGCTTCCTGGTGAGGGGGTGAGCTCCTGGGCACTGGGGGCGTGCAAGCAGAGTGCATCTGCCATGGAGGATGCTGCAAAGGGGACTCTAGCTAAAGGCGGGACTGAGTGGTCCCATCTGGAGGTCATGTTTCTAAGTGCAATGCTGATTCTTGCTGGAGCCATCCTGCTTCTTGAAGTTGTGAGAGAGCCAGGAATGTCTGGGAGGGGTGGGACAATCTGCTAGGATTGGGAGGGGAAGGCTTCCCGATCTGAGAGAGAGAGAAGGTGGGGCCAGTGCCAGCCTTCTACCCTCCCTGTCAATACCTAGGAGCGGGCGAGCTTGTGTGTGTGGGCAGGTGGGTGTCTGTAGGTGGGCCCTTGACCCTGGCTGGGCCTGCGGTCAGCTTCTGGGGTGAAAGTTGCTGCCCGTGGACCCCTCATCTCCCCATCCTTCATCCTTCCTCTTCGGATGGTCTCTGTCTTGGTTTGAGTGACACTTGGGCACCCCCTACCCAGTGGCTCTACTCCCCATCCCCACCTGGTCTAATAGGCATACTAGGCGACAAAAGGGACTTCAAGAAAGTGGTAAGCTGGCCTCCCAGCTTCTGCCCTTGCCCCTGCAGCACCTCTCAGAGTGGCAGCAGGAGGGGTCCTGAGGGATCCTTAAGCAGATCTTGTCACTTTGCTCATGTGCCCCTAGGATCTTCCTATCTCATGCAGAGGAAAGTGACCTCCTAACACAGGGCCTCTCAGCCCCACCTCCTCTACCCCCTCTCTCGTCCCTGTCTACCTGGCCGCACTGGCCTCCAGCTTTTCCTCCTGTGCACCAGGCTCCTGCACCATGGTACGGGGTAAGGTGGACATAGTGTGTGGGGTATTTGCTGCCTTTGGCGTCTGGGCTGGTGGAAGAGGATGGAGGTCTGCACACCAGGTGTCTGGGCGATGGCGGATGCGGCAGACTCAGTGTCAGCCCTGCTGGCCCGAAGGGCTGCTGCAGGCCCCTTAGCGGAGAGAGGTTAAGGGGACTGGCCCAGGGGATGAGAGAGGCTTATTTTTGAAGGCCTCTGAGATGTGGGCCTAAACAGTGTGGCCTCAGGGTCTAGGGCACAGTACTTAGAGAGGAAGGAGTTGGTCCCATTCCTCCTCCACAGCATCCTGCCACAGACCACGTGGGCTTTGCAGTCTGGGGACTCAGCTGGCCATGGCAGAGGATGGGAGCTCTCCAGAGCAGAGTTCTCATGGAGAACGCTGGCCACAGAGGTGGGTGTCTTCACAGGGAAGCCAGGGCAGGGCCAGGGCAGGCTTGCTCCTGCCCATGCACAAGGCAGTACCCTGGTGGCCCCTGAAATAACTGGGGGGACTCTCTGACGGACAGCACGAGGCCTTGCAGGTACACACAGGTGTGTCCCAGGAGCCCCTCTGATTTGGGCATTGATGTCAAAGCGACCACATTCGCCCACAGGCTGGTGGCCTCCCTAACACCGTGCCTAGCACTTACTAAGTGCTCAATGCATGGGAGCTGACATAATCCCTGTGCTCGGTGTGTGTTCTCAGGAGGGCTCTGCAGGGACTGAGCCAAGTGGAGAGAGGCTGGGTGGGTAACAAGTACGAGGGCAGGAAGGGACCTTAGACACAGCTATCCACACAAGCCCATTTTGGGAAGAGACTTGCCCAAGGATGGGGCAGAAGCTAGAGAGGAGGACAGTGGGCTGTAACTTATCTCCTGCTTCCCCACTGCGTCCCTTGACTCGCCAGAGCTTCAGGAACAAGTCCACCTCCTGCTGGCCTTTGCCAGGATGCTGCTCAGGCCCCTCAAACCCAACACGTCCAAGAGGAGTACTTTGGCTGCCTTCCCAGACCCTTGGTCTCACCATCCACCGAGTGCCAGAAATCTGGCAGCTGCATTCGATTCTCCCTTCTTCTCCAGCCCCTAGCCCAATCCATCGCCAAGTCCAAGGCTGAAATCCACACTTCAGCCATGTGGTCTGTCTCTGGCTGGCTGATGTCCCTCTCTGCCAAGTTTTTGCTCAGGCCTGCCCTCTCCTCCCCGTCTTCCGGCTCACCCCTCTGCTCTGACTGGGGATGCTCTGTAAGGTGGGCAGGGCAGGGGACCTGAGGCATAGAGGACTCCTTCTGGCCTGGGGCCTGGATTGGGTCCCTGCCCCTGTCTGCCCCACACTTGTCAGCTGGGGGCGCTCCAGCTCCACGGAACCCCAGCACCCCGGCTGCAAGTGGGGGCGGGGAGGCTTTGGAGCCTCCTGGCATGAGTCGGCCTGGCCTGCCTGGTGGGTCTGGTGTGGGTGGAGGAGGCTGGGAGAGGGGGTGGGGAGGAGGGCATGGGAGCAGCGTGGGTGTGGGCCTCGGTGTGTGGGGCTGCAGGAGCTGGGTGTGTACGTGCGCCTTGGAAGTGCATGTGAGGGGCATAGGTCTCGGTGTATGTTTTGTGGAGGTGCTCTGGGGTCCTGGTTGTGTCCAGGCCTGGGGACCCTGTGGTAGGGTTACAGGGACTCAGATGAAGGGCTGGCCCTGGCCCTGCCCACTCCTCCAGACCTTCCCCAGGGAACTCCCCTTCGCCCACTTGGGGCAGGTCTTCAGCCCCCTTTGGAGCGTGGGCTTTGGGGTCTAATCCCCTCTCTGCCTGATGGTTCAAGGGGTGGGGAACCTGCAGCCTTTGGGCCACATGTGGCTTTCTGGATCCTTGAGTGTGGCCTTTTGACTGAATCCAAATTTTACAGTACAAATCCTTTTAATAAAGGGATTTGCTCTGCGGTGTTTGGATTTGGTCGAGAGGGACAATGGTACCCGTGTCACAGGACTGTCATGAGGACTGGGAAAGGGGTGGGAACACCGCCCCTGGCCTCCACAGGGCAGCAGGAGGGAGGGATGCGGTGTCAGAGGACACCATGAAATCACGGTCCCTCCCCAAGTACTGAGCCAGGGAGTTAGAGTTGTGCCCAGATAGTCTGTACCCTCAGGACTCTGGAGGTCTGGGGGTGGCAGAGACGGCCCCACAACAAAGCGGCAGGACAGGGGAGGGGAAGGGCCATCAGAGCCCAGAGCCAGCGGTCTGGGCTCAGAGAAGGGGAGAAGGGGAGCTACTCTCGAAGAATGAGGGGATTTCAACAGCAAAGGAAGAGAGGGCGCTCCAGGTCGGGAGTGCAGAGGGGCCTAGCAAACCATGGAGAAGGGACCGCAGGTCCTCTAGGGGAACGTCAGGGTCCAGTGGTTGGGGCTGGGCGGGGGCAGCGGGGCCGTGACAGAGCTGAGCTGTGTACCACACCGGCCAGGGGAGCTGGACCCCTTCCCCAGCATGGGGCAGGGCCAGGGCCAGGGAGACCACCTGGGTGGGGGCAGGGGCTGAGCGGACTTCAGTGCCCAGGTGGGACCCTGATGGCAACTGGAGGGCTGGAGGGGATTCCTAGGAGGAAAACCTCCTCCCCTGTACTGCATTGTTCGGAATCGAGGTTAGACGGCTGGAGGACACCCTGGCTCAGGGGCCTGGCCCTCACACGTCGTCCGTGGGTCCCTGGCCTCTCCCCAGCTCCCACTATCCCCAGACACCCTGGGCTTCTGAGGTGGGCCCCGGCCTGGCTGAGGCCTGAAATGGGCCAGGGAGTGTATGTCCCAACGCCACTGAGGGACATGCTGAGCTGCCTCTGGTTCTTCCTTGCCCACTGCGGTGGTGGCATGGGCCACAGCTCCTGGCTGTCCTACGCCGAGGGCTTGGGCTTTTGACAGGACAGGCAGGCCAGGGGAGGTCCCACCAGGGTCCCCTGCCTCTGAAGGCTGGGGGTGAGAGAAGGCTGTGTGGGCCTGGTGAGAGTTTGGGGTGCTTGGGGCTGCCTGAGAGGGGTCCTGCGGCAGTAACTGCAACGTGAGGGCTTCAGGCCAGAGCAGAGGGGGCAGTCCCTGCTGGTTGCAGCAGCTTCCTTGGAAGTGGAGGAGGTGCTGAGCTCGGCTTGCTGGCCCTGGTGGCAGGCCCTGACTTGCTGGGAATGCAGCCCAGACAGCTACTGGCCCCGCCACCCTTCCCCAGGCTGGTGGAGGGAGGGCCTTTAGAACAGGGCAGGGCTGGGTGCTCTGGGGGAGGGGAAGTAGCTGGGGTGTGGGGACAGGGGAGCTGAGCCAACAGGCTATTGGCACAAGTTCCAGGGGCCTGGGGGTCTGCAACCCTCCTCTGAGGTGCAGGTACTCCAGGGTGGGCTGGGGTGGGCTGGGGCCATGCTGCAGTGGGTCCCTGAGCCAGGAAGGCACAGTGGCACCTGAGCCGCCTCCCCTGCCTGTGCTGGGAGGGCAGTGGGCTGAGGCAGGCCAGCAGGCCCCAAAGTTGAATGACCCCCAGGCCAGTCCCAGCATGGAACTGGTGTCACTGACAGTGTCTACTGTTCTTGCAGGGGGTGGAGGGGCTCATCTGTCCCCAGCCCTGCCCTTCTTCATGGGCTCCCAGCCTGGGCATGTGGGAATCTTATCTATTATTCAGGGTCCCTGCCTGGTCCCAGGCTCCCAGGAGCAGCCCAGTGCAGCAGAGGCTCCCTGGACACGGGGTGGGCACACTGTGGGCAGTTTGGGTAGAAGTGGGTTTGTGGGGAGCTTGGAGAGTTTAGGGTAGGGTTGGCGCTGAGGGTAGAGACAGGGTGTGGGGTTCTAGATCAGGGGAGGGCCTGGGAAGGCAGGGTTTGGAGGAATGCTGTGGGTTTGGGCAGCAGTGGGGCTGACATTGGGATTTTGGGCCCAAGTATGGTCTGGAGGGTGAGGGTCAGAGCTGGGGCTTGGGATGGGGCTGGTTTAGGGCTGGGTTTTAGGATGGGGCAGGGCTCGGTATGGTGAAGCACGCTGCCGTGGAGTGAAGCTGATTTAGGGCAGAGCTTGGGGTATGGCTCAGATCTGGGGGTAGGTTTGTAAGACTGAGGGATGGATTTGGGGTGAGGGTGAGGAGCAGGCGCGGTTAGCACTAGGCACAGTTTGGTTAGGTCAGGTTGGGGCAGGGTCAGGCACAGTGGAGCCCGCTGAGAGTTTCCGAGGACCTGGGTGTTCTGCCCTGTGGGCCTTTCTTCCCCCTTTCTGCTGGGTTTCTTGCTGCTGCGGCCTTGGATGGAGACCCTGGTGGGGCAGGACCCCTCCACCTTCTGAGTTCAGGCCGGGCCTGAGGAGGAGGAGGAGGCGACGTCCTGCGACTGAGTCCCCGGGTCTCAGGCCTGGGTGTTGCGGCAGGGGCCCATTTCACACTGGAACGGGCCTGGGGTTTAGGGCCCTGCCTGATCTCCTGCTTAGCCTCTTCGCACTCTAGCCCCCTGTCTGGGAATGTCAGCTCCTTTGAGCCGCTGCTCATGGTAGGGGCTTAACAGAGCGTGCCCGCTCCTGTCCTGACAGACCTCATCCCAGGTCTAGGTGGGGACGCTGGGCCTGCTCCTCATGGGCTTTAACCAGAGTGGTCACCTGAAATCCTGGCTGTCTCACCTTGTCATGATGCCTACACATTCGAGGGTCAGGCGCAGGGGCCCAGGGTCAGGGCTGTGTCCACAGTGTGTCCCCACCTAACTGATGCAGGCACATGGCCCTCATTAAGGACCCCTCCCCTCTGCCTCCTGTTACGTCCCCCCTAAGTCTAGCTGCTGAAGAAGCCGGCCTCCTGGGGCCAGCTGCTCCCCTCCCAGGGGTTCGTGCTGAGCTGCGGCTGAGCTGGAGTGCAGGGGCCCAGTGCCTGGGGCCCAGCTCTGGCTTTTGGCTGGCTGCACCGGGGTGTGCCCAGTCGGTGTGAGGGCTGCCTGGTTCTACCACTGAAGGACGGGGTGGGGGGCTTGCATGAGCCCCTGGGGTGGGGGCATCGAGCTGGTGTTTTTGTGTGACTCAGGCTGGATGCCGAGGCCCTGAGTTGGTGGCTTTGTTCTCCCACTGGCCGGGCAGGGTGCATGCTGCAGCCCTGAGTCACCAGGGTGTGGCCGAGCTGCTGGGCGGCACTGCAGACACGCATAGCCACACTCACACAGAGCGCCGCTGGGCCCAGGACATGGTGGCCTAGGGTAGAGGGGCCTGCCTGGAGTGGGTGTTGTCATCGGTGCCGCCCCAACGGTGGTGCTGTGAGCTGTTTCCCAGATGTTCCTTGGTGACAAGGACACTGTGCCCCTGGAGCACACGCAGCTGCGGCCTCCCTCCTTCTCCTTCCTGGTCACTCCCTGGGGAGCAGGACAGTCTCTGGTTAGGGCCTGGAGGGGCTGGAGTGGAGTTTGGCACCTGCAGGCACAGCCAGAGACCCTGGGGGGCACACAGACCCTCCCCCGCTGCCCGACGAAGGGCGTTTGCAGGCCACCATGTGCTATCTACGCCAGTCATCCACCCACTGGACCCTTAAACACCGCTGAGGGGAGGGCACTATTGTTCCCACTTTACAGATGAGGAAACTGAGGCAGCTACACTCCTCATCAGGTGTTCAATGTGGCCTGACCTGTGGCAGGTGGGGGGACATTAGTGGTGGTGGCCAGGCCCCGGCCCTCCCTCCACTTCAGTCCAGCCGTCTCTAGGACCCCTCGCTCCACCTCTCGCTCGGAGTCAGGCAGGGCCCCGCAGGGTCTGGGCCTGATGTTCCCTTGGGGAATCATGTAGGGACAGCTGAGCAGCCCCCACTGCCCCTCCCAGCCACTGGGCCTGGGTCCTAGGCCCTTCCACTGCCTCTGAGGGTAGCGACAGACATGGCCCTGCTGGAGCCTCTGAGGCCCTGGCGACCGCTCTCTCCCTGGGGAGACTCACTGCCCCGGGACAGGACAGGGGGCCTGTCTGCAGGACAGGGGGATGTCTGCATGTGAGTGTGGGGGGCAGGAGAATAAGCTTGGCTTAAATCGGGTGTGGGGGGGCAGTGTGGGTTGGGGGACATGGGCTCTGCACTGCCTGTGGACAGCCCCTCCCACAGGGCGAGGACGTGAACCGGGGGTCCTGCCTCCCAGGCCGGGCTTGGGTGCTTGGAGGCCACCAGTAGCTGGGCTGATTTTCTCTGACAGACCAGGGGCGGCTATGGACCCTGCTGCCCCCAGAGAGGGCTGCCCGTGCAGCTGGGCTAGCGTAGGGTGCGGCCCACGGAGCTGGCCCCACCCCTCCACCAAGCCCTCCCCCACCCGGTTCTTTGTCAGAAGCTGATCGAGGGAGAGGAGAAAGCACCTTATTAGGTAACAAATGCCTTCTGCCAGGTGGGGAGAGGACAGGCCCGCCTCCTTGCCTCTGGGCCTGCCACCCGCCCAGACAGAACACAGCTTCTGTGGCTTCCCAGTGCTGAGCCCAGCAGTCCTGCAGTCCCTCACCTCATGGGGCCCCTGCTACCCTGCCCCGGGGGCACCTGGCATGGGGGAGCCCAGTCCTCCCCACCTGGGAGGAGAAGAGGTGGCTGGGACTCAAAAGAGTCAGCTTGGTGGCTGTGTGACCGTGGCTAGGTGACCCCTCCTTTCCAAGCCTCAGTGTCCTCTTCTGTACATCGAGGGGGGTGGGCTGGAAGCCATGGATTCACCCGAGGATCCTCAGCCCCATGGCTCATCCCTTTGCTTACAAACACAGCCCAGGCCACACCAGGCACATCTGGGCACAGCCTTGGCCCCCTGCCTCCAAGCCCAGGCACCTGCCTCCCTGCGGGGGCCACCTTCTCTGTTCCAAGGGAAGCTGGGGGCCAGGGCAGGTCACTTGTCCAGGCAGGACGGCCTGCTCTGCTACTTCCCAGCAATGGAGGCTTGTAGAGACAGGGCCTGAGGAAGCAGGTGCTGCCTCCTTAGTCCTGTTTCTCTGCCTCGATTGCCTCAGTTTCCAGCTAGTCAGCTAGCACTTCCCCTGAGAAGATGACCTTCTCCAAAGCCCCAGCCCACCCTGGGCTGTGGCCTCCTCAGGCTTGAGTGCAGTGCATTTTGCATCTTCCTATACCAGTTGGCCTTCCTCTACCATCTTGGAACTGGCCTTGGAGATAAAAAGCCCTGACTCCACATTTCCAAAGCGCTTTCAACCATTATCTAATTTGATCCTCGCAACAGCCCTTCTACCATGATGCTTTGGCAAGTGAGTATAACAGAGAGGTGTCACAGCATGGGAGGGCAGAGGGGGGCCTGAGGCAGCCCGTGCACTCGGCCCTGCACCCCTCGTCAGCACAGTGAGGGAAGGGTGCATGTCTCTCTTCTGGTCCCAGAAGGACTGGAGCTGGGTGGTCCTTGGATAGTATTTAGTCCAGCCCGCACTGTGGAGCCCAGATTGGGACTGGAGCCCAGGACTCCTGGCCAGTCCTGCCCCCTTTCCTGGGCAGAGGCTGCATGCTCTCCCTGTTCGCTCTCTGCCCAGCCTTGCTACGGGAGGACAGGATGGGAGGCAGGTACCAACCCCCACCCATGGAGAGGCCCTGCCCTGGCCTCTCCCTCCCTCTGCCCTTGTCCCATGGAGTCTCCTGACCTGCCCACTCTTAGCACTGGGATTGCACAGAGGTTTTCCAGGAAGGCTGACAAAGCGACTTCTGCTGTGTGAAGAAAACAAGGCCAGACACGTGCGAATGGCTGGCGTGCAGAGCTGCCCTCTCCCACTGCCAGCTCTCCCTGTGTGGAGTGGCCCTTAGAGGCTTGCCCCCATACCCCTGCCTTAGTGCAGAAAGGTCCCCCTTTTGAAGCCCCTGTGATTGCACCCTCTCCTGAAAGCCCTGGTGCTCTGGGAGTCTTCCAATTTCTTGCCAGTTTAGAATTCAGACATTTCTAGCAGAAAGTCCTGCCTGTTGTCTGGCTCTAGTCTCTCCTGCTGTGTTTTGAGCCCCGTCTCTTATTCCCCTTTCCCCTGTCCTCTGGAGGAAGCAGACTGCCCAGTGCTGAGGCCACAGTAAGGTTGAGGTCAGGATTACAAGCACCCCCATCCTCTCCTCTTTGTCCCTGTCTGTGGGGCTTGGGGAAACCTGAGGGGAAACCATTCCAAATTCCCACCATGGATGCTGTTCTCCACTCTCCAGCCCGGCCCGCCGGCCTGCCCTGGCTTGCACAGCTTAGCATGCTCTCCTCTTCAGGGAGTGCTGCTTGCTGCCCCATGTGCTAGCCTTGACTCTGCATCTCAGTTGGTGCCTGGCATCCTCTCTGTGTCCCCTGCCAGCCTGTGTCCCCAGTGTCTTGGACAGTGCCTGACACTAGTTGGTGCTCAATAAGTATGTGTTAAGACTTAACGGGCTTGAATAGTCCCCACAATGGGGACTCACTATGTCATCAGGGCACTAACCTTTGTGGGAGCTCTCTAACCACAAGAAAGACCTTGCCGGTACTGAACTGCACCCCCCTTCTGGGGAGGCACACAGATGGGTCTCCACCCTCTGCCTAGGCCGGCAGCCCTTCAAGTACATGTCGAGAACTATGGTCAACTGGCTCTTCCTGACTTTCCAAATGGGAAACCAGAGTAGACCCTGTAGGTCCAGCCCACTGGGACCTTTGGTTCACACTGCTCTAAATCGGGGCATCCAAACACATGTGAACTCGGATCATCTTTTTCTCTTGGCCTGTAGGCTGGCGCTAGGCCTGGAGGGGGTTAGAGGGAAGGGGAGACCCCAGGGTCTATTCACAGATCACCCCCCCTCCCAGCTCACTGACATGGCTTCTTTGGGCCTAGACTAGGATTCATTAGAAGATTCTAGAAGTTAGGAGGGCCAGGGCATGGGAGGCAGAGAGTGTGGTTTCTCCCAGGGCCTGGGCTCAGAGGAGGACAGAAGCAGGATCACACTCTGTGATCATGCATTTAGTTAGCAGGTACTGTACACAAAGCACTGTGAGGCTGGCAGGAGAGAGTACATTGTAAAGTGAACAAGCCCCGGCCCACCCTGAATCCCAGATGGTCAGGTCTGACACGGGTCTTAGAAAGGGCCTCGTCTAACCCACTCAGAAACCTAGGGCTCAAAGAGGGACATGTGCTGTCCTGGGTTGCACGGCCACATGTGGTGGCTGGGACAGGAGTCCCTGTTCCTTCCCCAGCATCTGCTGCCCTAGGAACTGCCTAAGTGCTTGGCACGGCAGTGGGGACAGGGAGGCTCTGGCGGAGGGAACAACAGACAGTGCCCCGCAGTCTGAAGCGCAGCTGCCAGCGGTTGGAAGGCCAGGAAAGGAAATCCACAGAAGGCCAGGACGTGGAGTAACTGACGGGCACCGAGGGGTGTGAGTGCCTGTGTACCTGTGTGTCAGGGCAGGGGCCACTAGGGGTGTTGATTGCTGCTTGATTAGATGTTTATATGGCAGTGTTTGCCCACAGTAAGTATCTTGCTGCTGTTATTTTGAGGGGTCTTAGAATAGGTGAGGCAAGGACTGGATGGATTGCAGGTAGAGGGATCCCGGCTGAGTTGTGGGTAGGGAGAGTGGGTGTCAAGGGCAGCGTGACAGGTGGGCTTGGAGGGGAGAGAAGGAGGCTCCAGCTCTGCCCACCTCCTGGGCAAGGGAAGTCCCGACACTGGAGGCCACTTCTCCAGCCTGGCTGCCGGCTGTGCAGGGGGCGTCGCTGGTGTGGTCTTGGCGGTGGGGTGGCCCAGAGTCTCTGCAGGGCGAACGGGGTAGAGGGCAAGGCCTCTGCAAGGCTCTGGCTTTGTCCTGCTCCAGGACCCTCCGCTGCGCCGCAGGCACAGGCAGGAAGTGTTTGATGAGCGACTGATAGGGGTAGTGGGACTCGGGAGCCTCCCCAGGGTTGGAGGCCTTCTCCGGACCCGCAGCAGCCCGCGGCGGCCGGCAGGGGGCGGTGCCCGACCGGCTTTGGGAGACTCCCGTTCCCCTGCCCTGGGCGGGGCGTCCCGGAATGTGGCGGGGCTCAGATGTGGCGGCGCCACCTGCGTCCTGTCCCATCCTGTCCCGTCCGGGCGGCCCCAAGCGGCCTCCCTGCCTGGGCACGCCGGGCGGACACCAGGTGCGGCGCGAACAGAGGTTTCCGGGCCCGCCTGGGAACCTGGCGCCCCACCCTGTCCGCCCCCCGCCGGGCGCCGTGGGGGTGGGCGCAGGTGGCGGAGGGCCAGGGACACAGGCCCCAAGTGCCTGGGTTTCCGGTGGAAGGACCCCCTGCCAGCAGGAACTCAGAGCGGCATGAGACAAACCTACTTTGTAGGTGGGCGGCTGGCCCTAGTCTGGGCTTCAGTGGCTTCTTATGCGTCCTGCCCTGTGCGGGACTCCTGGCTGGGCCTCAGTTTACTCTTTTGTTAAAAGAGGGTGATACCTGTAGTCCCAGCTACTCAGGAGGCTGAGGAAGGACACAGGAGTTCAAGTCCTGTGGGGACTGATGGGGATCAGTGAGACTTCTTTTTCCAAAGGAAAAAACAAAACAAAAATCCCCCTAAAAAACCAGTAAAACAAAACAGAAAGAGAGGGTGATATCCTACGTCTCAGTGCTGTCCTGAGTGTTAGCCCAAATGAAAGGCTTGCGATGTCTCTGCCCAGCTCCCCCCTCAGACTGGCAGCTCCCCAAGGGCCAGGCTCCTGGGAAGGGGCCTCTTGGTGGCCTC
>CAUYPO010030961.1:0-31919 GCA_963574435.1 Cheirogaleus major
AGGCAATAATAACATGCATATTTTTGCTACCATAAACACTCAGGTACACTGATGACTGTCACATGGATATAACAGTTATGAGCAGATGAACCATATTCTTAAAGAAATAGGTCAAAAATGGAAATATATAAATGCATATCATTATGATTGGTAATTACGAGCACCCAGCTTTATAACTGCAATCATCTGAAATACTGTGACAGACAGCCTAAATTTTTTGATGAGATCGATTAGAAACAACAGTGGGTCACTATTGTATATGCAGTTGCCTGAAGAGCTGCAATATCAAGAACTATTATCTTTTACAAATGCACATGTACAACCAGGACATCTCTTCATTTATTAAGGAAGTTTCAATGTGTTTACATTGAGAAATAGGGAAGCTAATGGTGTAACTATCAGTCTGAGGTTGAAAGCCTCAGGACCCAGGGAGTCCAAAGACCAGTGAGGCTGCAGTTCTTATGTCCAAGATGGCAGAAGAAAAGTCTGTCCCAGCTTTCAGAAAGAGAGACCAATTTACCTTCTGTATTTGTTCTCTCTGGGCCCCTGGCAGATTGGATGGTGCCTGCCGACATTGAGGGCAGATCTTTCCCACCTAGTCTACCGTGACTGACATTCTAATCTCCTCTGGAAATACCCACACAGACACATCCAAATTAGTACTTTACCAGGTTTCAAGATATTTTTTAATCCAGTCAAGGTGACACCTAAAATTAAGTCCACAAGTCCACCCCTTGTCAACTCGACAGCCATATGCATCTCCTTAAACCATACTCAATTTCCAAATGAACACAGTAACAAAGTTATAGTTCTGCCTAACACGATGGAACTATGCTGCACACAACAGAAAATGCACGAATTGTGAGTTTCGAGATTTTAGACATGAGGGATTTTGATCTTTTGGGACTTCAGCATCCAGGACTACAGCATTCGGGATTGATTGGCACCAGGTACAATGACATGTTTTGGCAATAGGTCCCATAGCTGAATTAAACTCTATTCTCAACGGCAGCCTAATTCTGTGCACCTGTGAAAGGCTTCCTCTCTCCAAAAGCACTTCCCTAACTAGCCTTTCTTGGAGCCTGATAGTCTACCAATAGGATCTGTCACACTGGGTGAGGCAGCAAGTCCTCTGAGATCCACTCTCCAAGCACAAGGACCCTTAAAAATGGGCAACTCAAAACATCAATATAAATCACAAAGACCATCACATGAATTAGTTATCAGGGAACTGCATCTAGCAAGCTTCTAGGGGCATGAGACCAGGCTCCAGTGATGTTTGATGGGGAGGGTGGAGAAGGAGTAGTTCTAGAGCAGAGTCAGGAATGTCCTGCGAGGGTGTCATTAAAGGACAGGGAGAAGTTAGATGCAGAAAAGAAAGGTGCCACCAACAGAATAAATCACCATCCAGCTCAGGCCTGAGCTCAATGACTGTGCTAATAAGGTCATGGGCAGGCACCGAGCAGAGAAAATTGGCCACATGTGTGGTCTATTTTCCATAGATCGCATTACCCATCCCAGCTGCTATTTCCAACGAGGGCAGCAGAGAATATGACCCTGCGGCTCCGTGAGTGGAAACCTGTCACGCCCTCAAGAAAGCGGTTCAGAGGGTGTGATCGCCAGGGGTCTGCCCAGCGTCTCTCTCAGACTGAGGGCCAGGAGCTCGCTTCTGCAGATTTGCGTGGGAGGGCTGGGGTTGGTGTACAAAGCTAACGGACCTTATATAGTAGTGGATTTCTAGAAGCAATCTGGACAAAAATGCTGTCTTCTCTCTTTCGTAAATGGGATGTGCTTGTCTTCCCACAGAAAAAGCGCACGTTGAAAGGCTCCATTGAACTCTCCCGAATCAAATGTGTCGAGATTGTGAAGAGTGACATTAGCATCCCGTGCCACTATAAATACCCGTTTCAGGTAAGTCCGTCAGGCCTGAGGCGGATGGTTCCTCATCCCCTAGACCACGGTTAAAACCTCAGCCACTGAGAGAGGGGGCAGGAAGGGGGGGACTCTCTCTGGTCCCGGCTTAGCACTTAGACCAAGCCCATAAGAAAACTTCTGCATTGTTTCAATCAATGATATTCATTCATTCATTCATTGTTTCATTCATTCATTCATTCATTGTTTCATTTATTTAACAAAGATTAAACACAAACTCTTAAGGTGGTTGTTTTCCATTCCCCTTTCCCCCATGTCCCTCCTACCTCCAGGAATGTCCTAAGTAGTTTGCTCCTGAGGAAAGGTAAACAGCTGCCATCGAGGGCTCCACGCCTACTTTGCTTTAAGTGCATTTTCCTCCTGATCTGAGGCGACACATTACAATCCTTGGTTATAAATTGCTAGGAGGTTCAGAGCTAAAAAGACTCAGGTTGCACAATCTGAGAACTCTCTGGCATCACAGTCCAGCAGAGCAGCCGCTAGCCACCTGTGGATGTTTACATTTAAATATAGATTAATGAAAATGAAATGACATTAAAAATTCAGCTCCTCAGTTACACGGGTCACATGTTCAATAGCCCCGTGTGGCTGGCAGTTACCGTGCTGAGCAACACAGATTATAGACTGTTTCCATCCCTGCAGAAAGTCCTGCTGGACAGAGCGGCTGCAGGGTATCTTTAGAGTCTTTATCTTGTTTCTGACTCTTGGCATTTCTGACTTCAAGGGCCTGGGTATGTCCTTGCACAACCCAGGGGACCATTCGTGTTTGTTAACCTGTGGGATGGATGTCCCATTTTTAGTGTGGCATAGAAAAGAGCTTGTTTTCTACTAGGAAAGTGACCCCATAAGTTGAACCCAGAGATTTAAGGTTGCAGTGAGCTGTGATCATGCCACTGCACTCTACTCAGGGTGACAGAATGAGAGACTGTGTCAAAAAAACAGAATACCTATCCCCTAATCACCCAAATATTTGCCTATATGAGAACAAACACCTGAGATCCCGCCCATGGCCCCGCAAGGTAGATGAGTCTGCTGTCAGTCACCTGTCTCGAGGCCCACTGCTCACCTTGGACTCTGTGTATGTTTTTCCAGGTTGTGCATGACAACTACCTCCTATATGTGTTTGCTCCAGACCGTGAGAGCCGGCAGCGCTGGGTGCTGGCCCTTAAAGAAGGTAATTCAACTCCTCTGCCATTGAGTCATTGATACCCTTGATCTTATAGTAGGTTTGGGTTCTACAATAGAATAGAGTGTGGTCTGAGAGCAGCTGATAGCCAAGTATTTTTTTCCTTTTGGTGTTGGTGTCTAGTTCTCTAGTTCTTACCCTGGGCCCAAGAGGCAATGACCAGTTATGGTTCAGGGATCGGCCAAATCCAACCTCCTGCCTGTTCTTGCAAGGCTCTGCCCTACATTTTTATGCATTCCATTTTAAATGATTATATAAGTACCTACATTAGACCCTCAATTTTGTCTCATGGCCAGCAAACCTAAAATATTTACTCCCTGTCCCTTTAAGAAAAAGTGTGCTGACTCCTGGTTTAGCATGAAGAAGACGTAGGCCCTGGAGTGGGCTGACCTGGGTTTAAATCCCAGCTCTGCCATTTACTACGTACACCTGGACGAGCGCCTTAGCTGCTGTGCTTCCATTTCCCCATCTGTTAACAAAGGAGAAGAGGAGGGAATAATAGAACCTCCAGAGCAGATGTGAGTCAAGTCCTGGGAAACAGGCTGGCCCATGGTCCGCACCCAATACATGTCAGCCAGCTTGAAAGCTTTTCAGATCATCAGAAAGGGTCTTTCTTAAGTCTCTCCTTCCTGATGGTACAATGAGAACCAGCGCCATGTTTAAGCACGTGGGATGTGGAGCCAGGCAGCCAAGGGGAAAATCCCAGCTCTGCCAACTATTAGCACGTGACCTTGGGGAAGCTCCTTGACCTTCATGTGTGTCTCCATTTCCTCAGCTATAAATTTTGACAAAAAACAGTCATAGGGTTGTTGTGAGAATTAAATGAGTGAGGATATGAAAGTCATGTAGAACAATCTCCATCCCAAAGAAAGCTCTTGATCAATATGACATGATTGTTCTTTAGTCTGAAGCACTGGAGGTGTCAGGACATCTGGGTTCCAATATTCCATCTGTCTCTGAATAGCTATGAGGACGAAGGGGAAGCAAACCATTTGATACTTCTGGAGCTACAGCTCCTCTACTTAAAAAATGAGAATAAAAATACAAAGTGTATCCTCTTCCAACGTTGTTGTGACCCTCATTTGGGATATGAATAGGCAAGTGCTGGGTCAACTGGCAAGTGCTCCCAGATATTGCAGTCACGGGACACAGAGCAAAAACACTAAAGTAAACAGTGATCAAAAAGGCCTACCTATATCCACTGGCATTCTCCCCCTGGGAAGGGGTTCTACACACAGGATGTTAAAGCTGGAAGGAGCATTGGAGATTAACTATCTAGTTCTGGGTTTGGGGTTGTTTTTTTTGTTTTGTTTTGTTTTGTTTTCAGTAGCAGGAGTCCCCTTTTTCCCTACCAAAATCTTACTTCAAAGATTTAGAAGGGATAAAAGCAAAATTGCTGTGGTTGAAGGTGGGAGAGGTGGAAGGGTAGGAATCTCGAAATCAACCCTCTCTCAACCTTCCCATTACCCTTAAGTCACTTTTGTAGAGCCCAGTGATCCAGTCTGACAACATCATTGCTAGACTAGTGGGGGAAACTGAGGCTCAGATGAGGGTTTGCCCAACCTAAGGACACAACTAACACAAGGCAGAGCCAGACAACAACCCAGATCTGCTGTCGCCTAAATCCAACACGCACTGTGGCAGTAAATAGCACAGTGAGTTTACGTGCTCAGGTCAAGGCCATTCTTCTGACAATTCTGTGTAATACTCATTCAGGCCCACACAGCAGGGTCCAGTCTCAGGCAGTTATAAAGTTGGTGGCCCTTGATAGACTGACCTGGAAATAACTCTTCTGCTGGTGCCAATCCCTTTCAGAAACGAGGAATAATAACAATTTGGTGTCCAAGTACCACCCTAACTTCTGGATGGATGGGAGGTGGAGGTGCTGTTCTCAGCTGGAGAAGCTTGCGAAGGGCTGTGCCCAGTACGATCCAACCAAGAATGGTAAGAGACTGGGAATTCCCTTTCTTTGTGAAATGAGTGTAAAAGAGTAAAAGCTCTTAGCTTCCCGTCATCAGGGGTGCCAGGGATGGAGTGCAAACTTCTACATTTTCAAAGGAGAATCATGTGTCTTTATCACCAATCTGTTCATGCTTTCTCGTCTCAATGCTGATGTCTTTATAGCTCCAGATTGCTCAAAGGGTGGTCTTTGGACCAAGAAAATCAGCATCACCTGAGAGCTAGTTAGAAATGCAAATTCTCTGGCCCCACCCAAGACCTAGTGGATCAGAATTTGCAATTTAATAAGATCTCCAGGAGATTCGTGTGCACAGTAAGGTTTGAGGTGCCCTGCTATCACCTTCATGTTGGGAAATTTGAATGGCTTGGTCTACTTAAACCTTAAATTATAGAGACAGCCTTGAGTGATATATAGTATTATATATTTCTTGCAGTGGCATCACATCCTACATGTGTTTAATTACATAAATTCAACTCTATACACTTAAAATGGAGAGGAAGTAAAAAAAAAAAACAAAGCTTTTTATTTTACTGTGTGGCTTCTCCCCACTTCCCCTTCAAACTTGCCCTTGACCTCCACAATCTCAGAGAAAAGAAGGCCACAGTCTAAATGCAAAGTGCAAACAAACGAAATTGTTTCTTGGCCTTAGCAAAGGCTCGGGTCCTAGGGATTGGACGGCAACTCGATTTCACCTTATGTCATGACTATGGGACCTTAACCAGCAGAGTGCAATGCCACCCTAATGCACTTCCACATTCATTGTGCCCTTGCTCCTCTCAACCCTCTGGGCAGATGGTGTGACGGTAAAGGATGGATAACGCCAGGCCACACAGCTGCCACATGGCCCATGCGAATTGCTTTGCTTCCATTTTCCTCTCCTCTCAACCCCTTTTGCCATTGCTACCTTTTCTCATCTGTCAGTTTCTTGTTTGCACTAACATTTCATGCCTCAGATTGACAACCCATGGCGGATGTAACACACAGCTGGGTTTTCTGTGGCTTCCTGAGTCATGGCCCCTCTCAGTGCCACGCTAAAGACCAGTGTTTCTCACCCTGCACCTTGGGAAAGAAAGTCCTTCAATGTTGTCGGTCCCTTGGCCCAGAAAAATAATACTTACCAAGTTCCAGAAGCCAATGACCCTCCACGTTAGTCCCATTGGCCATACTCACAAAAGCTAGTATTTAACAAAAAAGAGAGGGATGGTTTTAATACATGGTTGGAATCTGCCATCGTAAAAGGATGACATGGGCTCACCTCCGTGAGCGAAAGCCCTTTCCAGAGCCAGAGATCTGGTCTCCAAACGTCTGCCAGCATGGTGCTGTGGGCCCTCAGATGCATCATTTGGCCACCAAGGGCTCTGATGTCCTCTTCTCTAAGACAGTAGGGGAGGTCTTAGGGGCTTAGGATGAATTGATATCTAAGCACCCTTCCAATTCTGAAATTCTTTCCATTTTGCAATTTTCAAAATTTTTGCATGTGGTCGCAGCTATTCCTCTTCAGCGCACAGTATTTCCCTCCACTGAGTGGCGAACACGTGACCGAGGGGTTAGGAGCATCTGAATGACTTGCCAGCACTACGCTCAGCGAGGGCTGGCTGTGCCGAATGCCTCCTCCCCACGTGAACCCAGGGCCTGACCACCTCGGTGCTTCCTGTGCGCATGCCAGGCAGTCGCTCTGCTATTGGTTTTGCCTTTGCTTTGCAACCCGCTGCCTTCTCTGCTCTGAGCATCTCCTCGCTCTCCCCTCTTCTGAGTTGGCTAAATAACCTCGCCCTTCACAGTTCTGACGAAGTGGGGAGCAGAGTCTTTGAGAAGCTCACTGTGCTGTGAACACAACACGTGGTCATTTGCCTGGGGTGAAAGCTCGCAGGCTTCCTGGGTTGGGGCACACAGACAGCACAGGGTCTATGAGCATGGGCTTTGGAATGAAAAAAACATCTAGGTGAGTCCCAGCCCACCACTTCCTTGCTGTGTGACTTCATATGTGTTACTTAACCCCTCTGAGCCTCTGAGTTTCCTCACCTGTAAAATGGGGATAAGGACAATAAGTAAATACTGCGTGGGGTTGTTGGGCCCTTCAGTGGGTTATGGAAAGCAGGAGAGCTGCTGGCATTTCATGAGTTCTCGACACATGGTAATTATGTCTACTGGTCTTTCTCATTTGTGGATGGCAGACTCTGAGGCTGGGATATAGCCATACATGTGTATGTCTGGGAGGCAGCCGAAGTGGTTGAGTGAAAATAGACCCTTCTACACCCAACCCACACCGATGCCCATATCTGCAACCAGATCCTGATCTCCCCATGTACTAACTTTCCACAGAGGGAGTGGAAGGAGGGCAAGAGCTGGCCCAGAGGGAGCAGAAAGAGAGACCAGTCCCAGAGCATCCAGGGCTGGAAGGGCCCAAGGCCACACAGCTCATATGGGTGGAGGGGGGTTGGGAGGCCAGTCTCCGGGCTCTAGGTTGAGTGCAAAATGGGAACCACACTTCCCATCATGTGGGTTTTCCTTCTCTGTTAATTGTTTTCCCACGTCGACACCCCAGCCTGCCCAGCGTCACTGTGTGACTCTCCTGTCCCGCATCCCTGACACGGGCCGTCCAGCTTGAAGTCAGCCTCATGCAGAGATGAACAGCCCACTGCCTCCCTATGTGGCCCATTTTCTTCTTGTCTCTAATTATTAAAGAAATCTTTGTATCGGGCTGAAGCCCGCACAGGGCCTCCCGTGCCACATGTACTCCCAGACACACAGAGACACGCACCTGTGCTACACTGAGCCCAAGCCTGACCTCTGCAGGGCCACACGGGAGAAACAGTGAGGGAGGTGGAGAGATAAAGGAAAGACAGAGGGGAAGGGACAGAGAGAGAAGACAGGAGAAAGGAGGAAAGAAGGGAGAGAGAGGACAGGTAGAGAGAGGGAGGCACGGGGACATGGAGAGATGAGCAGAGAGAGAGAAAGAGCGAGATGCTGGGGAGGTAGTGTGAGGGAAGCAGAAAGAACACAGTCAGATGCCTTCGGGCAGCTAGAGGTGGATTCCAGCTGGCTCAGCAAGGAGCACAGTGACCTTCCACCTCCTCCACCCATTCTCAGGCCCCGTGAGTCACTGTTCCCCTGAGTCATCAATTCCCACCGCTGGGCTTAGCAGGTGGCAGAGACATTCGTGGAAGTCTCCGTGCCTACAGGGAAGGGCACACATCTAACCCCTCTGTCAGGCTTCTCCTTGGAATACAGAAAAAGAGGACCCAGAATATGGACTTCTAGAAGCTTCCGGTGTCCCCTAGAAAAGGGGAAGGGGAAGCAGCAGGCTGGAAGAGATTATAGATGGGCTCCAGCTCTGGTCCCTGTGTCTCTGTCTCCTTGTGGCCCCTTCTCTTCTGTTGTTCTCTCTGGGCCCCTTTTCTCCGAAAAGCCCCCCGGGGCTGCTCACCTCCGGTTCGGTCGGTTGGGTTTCATGCTCATTTTTTCTTTTTCTGTTTTTTTTTTTTTTTGTTTCAGCTTCAAAGAAGCCTCTTCCTCCTACACCTGAAGACAACAGGGTGAGTGAACGAGCCCACGCTCCGGGCGCGGGTGGGCCCACAGCACTGCAGGCGGTCCGATGGGTGCGTTCCCACTTGCATTTTCCCGTCTGCCCATGTTTCTCCAACCCTGTATGTTTGCAGCAGCCTGTCATGATTCAGCCGAACTCAACACAAGGGGTTCCTGGGGCCTGAACTCTCTTGTGGGTCTGTCCACTTAAAAGACCACTCAGCGGCTACATCTCCACCTTTCTTTAGTCACTCAACAAACACCTCTATCAAACTGTGTGTCCAGTCACTTGACCACTCTGGAGTATAGTAACAGCTCACATCTCTATAAAAACGTGTACTTACCCTATGCCTTCACATACAAGCACTTTGGAGACATACATTTGATAACACTTTATATATTTCAAAGTACTTCCACAGCTTTTATTATCTATTTTAGAACTTACTATCTTTTCTATTCTACTTCACAGGGTTATAGTTGTATTCCCATTGTAAAACTTGGGACACTGAGTCCCATGAGAGGTCTTGAGGCTTTCTCAAGGCCGTTCAGCAACTTAATAGGAGGCAGTGTTTCTGCTGGTTGTTAACTCGAGCAGTGGTTCTCAAAGTATGGTCCGCGGACCAGCAACACCAGCATCACCTGGGAGTGTGTTAGAAATGCAGATCACAGGCCCCACCCCTAGACCTGCTGCATCTAAAACTCCGGGGGAGGGGCCCAGCAATCTGCATTCTAATAATGCAGGTGAGCTAAGGTATATTCAAGTTTGAGAACCACTGGTCTCTAGTATACTGCTAGGGGATATGACCCTTACCTTCTGACGATATTAACACTCCAATATCTACATGTGAGTACTTGCCCTTTATTCTAGAACCTACTGATTCTGCTTCCTCATGCTTCTTCCTGAAGAATGAGCTCTGTTCTTTTTCCCTCCAGCCAACATGGTGACATTTCAAAACTGGCAGCTTCCCTATAAAGGAAGCTCTAAATCCTCAAAACCTCAGGCTGGCTTTTAAATCTGTCATCAGCCTACTCCCTCACAACAGGAAACCAATGCACTTAAACTGCAGCAGAAAACGAGCGCTCTCTCTTTCTCTCTCACACCCTTCTGAAGACGATTTCACCATCTTTCTTGAAGGCATGGCAGACACAGTTCGGAATCCCGCTGCCCTCGTTTGCAGACAGCTTCCTTGACAATCCCGCCTAAACCCATGCCTCTCATCTTAAGCCAGTCTGCACTTGTCTTATTTTCAGTGTCAGTGAAGGTGAGAGACAGAAAATGTGGCCGGTCCCTGTCTCCTCGAACTCTGCCATTTGCCTTTCAGACTTCTTGGAGGGGCAACATCGACAGCGTTTGGAACATTCTGACCACACGGGCTTTGGAATCATTGTTCTAGTTTCAACCACATGTCTAAATCCATTGCAGCGTTTCTTACTCTGAGCCACTGGAAGTCATTTCTCTCTTCCCCTCATTGTTCTGTTACCTGAGGGGTAATGATCTCTTGGGTTGGCACATAGAGAAGCCATGTTTCTCATCTATTCTGAGCCAACAGGCCTCATGTTCTATGAGAGGAAAACTGTGGAGCAAGGTGAACCCTCCAGAGGGGGAGGGTGGTTATTCTGGGTCAAGATGGAGAATGTGCATGGTCAGGGTAACTGACAATCCCAGGTCTCTCTAGCCTGTGGGTGCAAATGAGTTCATGCTTTGCACTGAAGTCCAAATTCCAATTCCTCTTGGCCCCCCGCATCCATGGGAGCTCGGCCTTTCCTTTAAGGGCTTCCTGAGGGGCCACTAAGGAATGTGTCTGCACGTGTCCTTTCTCCCTGGCTCCTTATTAAAGCACCCTATGCCTACCACCGCTAGCTGGGCTGTCTGGAAGGGCCCCTCTCCACCCAGTGGAGCTCTCCTCAGCTGGGGCCAGGAGACCCATTGGAGGCCAGGGCTGCTCTGAGGGCTGTGGCAGAGCAGTCAGGCGAGGGGACCCTCATTCACTCCATGCCTCACCTCTTTTTTTTTTGAGACAGAGTCTCACTCTGTTGCCCGGGCTAGAGTGCCATGGTGTCAGCCTAGCTCACAGCAACCTCAAACTCCTGGGCTTAAGCGATCCTTCTGCCTCAGCCTCCCGAGTAGCTGGGACTGCAGGCACATGCCACTATGCTTGGCTAATTTTTTCTATATATTTTTAGTTTTTCAATTAATTTCCTTCTAATTTTAGTAGAGATGGGGTCTCGCTCTTGCTCAGGCTGGTTTCGAACTCCTGACCTTGAGCAATCCTCCCACCTCGGCCTCCCAGAGTGCTAGGATTACAGGTGTGAGCCACCGCGCCCGGCCATGCCTCACCTCTTCACTTAGGTGCCCAAGCAGCCCTTCCAGAGCCCACAGACTCTCAGTTTCTCCAAATGCCATCTCTGGATCTTCTTACTCCAATTTAGTGGTTCCCAACCCTACCAGACTCAATGCTCCCCTTTTATGACAAATATTTTGTAAAGCTCCTTTTTTTTCAAATTTCAGAACATTGTGGGGATGTATGTAACACATTTTGGTTACATAATCTGCTTTTGTACAGTTTGAGTCTAAGTCATAAGTGTGCCCTTCACCCAGACACTGGGCATTGTACACATTAGGTGTGAATTTACTCATCCTTTCCTCCCCCCTCCTACCTACTTGATTTCCTTTGAGTTTTACTTCCATATGTGCACGTAAGTGTTAAATGATTAGTTCCAATTTAGTATCGAGTGCATGTGGTGTTTGTTTTTCCACTCTTGCAATACTTCACATAGAAGAATGGTCTTCAGTTCCATCCAGGTTATTACAGAAGATGCTAGATCACCGTTTTTTTATGGCTGAGTACTGCTCCATGGTATACATATACCACATTTTATTAATCCACTGACAATTCTCAATTGCAAAGATGTGTAAAGCTCCTTTAGTTATCCTGAAAAGAAATTCATAAATATACAACTTATGTAAACACATACTTTTTAAAAGAATCAATAATTGCTCTAACTGTAAAACTAAAAAGAAAACAAAATAATTTATGAAATGTAATATGTGTTTTTGTGTATAAATATTGGTGCATGACTACATTGGAACACATAATGAAATAATCAATTGCTTACACCTGTAAGTAGGATCCCATTGAATTTGGCAGCTCAAATGCAACTGATACAGAGATGTTGCATTGGCGACTCAAATTACAGTATTGCTACTTGTGACATGATTTTCCAAAATGAAAAGTCCTGAACTAAACGAAGTATAGTCTTCCCTCAGTGTACAAGGTATTTGCATTCCTGGGAAACCCAGTATTTGCATAGGGTAGAGGTAGTATCTAGGATCTTCTTATATATTATAATCACTGTATAATCAGCTTTTTTATGGCATGAATGTCTGCCAGGACATTTTAAAGTAGTAGGAAATGTGGGACCCTATAGATTTTTGCATTCTTGGCCCTCATCCATTAAATGCCTATAGCACACCTCAAACTTTGTGACATTTGAAATACCCCCATAGATGTCCAACATGCCCCAATATATACTATGGAAACATACCACCATAACTTCAAGACCCTGATCTGACCTTTCTCTTCATAGGGATTAACCAGTGAGTTGACCTCTAGAGAGATGAATGCAATGTCATAGCTCTTGTTTGTCTCCTTCAAGTGACCTTGAACAGAATTACTCTCAGCAGTAGCTCTTAGGGCCTAAGTGTCAGGCCTTCAACTCTTGTCTATACTACCCAATATGTCGCCTCCGCACAAGCTCCACAAATGTCTAGACTTCAAAATTCCAATCTGGGCTTAGCTGGGATGATATATACTACATCAGTATGACAAGACTTTTATTTTCCTTTTTTTTAGCTCTAATACTTTTATGTCACCAAATGCTTCCATGTACTTAGAGAACTTGTGACTTCCCAACACTAAATCACATTCTAGCCAGCAGCTCAATCATATCCCATATTTACTATCTCACAAAATCTGCCAGTCCAGAGCTGGTTTGCTCATCCTGAACTCTGGTGATGTTCTGCTTTCTGGTCTTTTCTTCACGTCTTCAATATCTCATCCTAAGAAAGGTACTGAGGAGCAGAGACCTCTCAGCAAGAGAGTCGACAAGACAAAGAAAGGTGCCCAAGTGCTAGAGTGGAGAGCATGGAGACTAACTCAAGGGCTAAATTGGCCATGTCCATTTCCCCACCTGGGCCTCAGTTTCCCCATCCTAAATGAAAGATTAATGGATTAAACGATCTGTCAGGGTAATTGCAGCTCCAGCAGCCCAGGATTCCATAGATCTGGACAAACCCACAAATCATATCGCCAAAGCTCAGGCAGAATGACTTACCGTTGGCCGCATCTCCTTCACCAAGAGCATGATGATTTTGGAGAGAGGCTGCAGTGTGTGACGCGGTGCAGGTAGAGAAACCTGCAGACTTTTGTGAAAAGTCTGTGGCTGCTTCTAACTCACTGTGGTTATGATTTACCTCATAGAGTGAGAAATGTGATGAATTCCAGGTACTGATGTTTTTGTGTCATATTCAGCGCCATAATTCTAACTCATAAAGAGAACCCACAAGGGGAAGGCAGAGTATAGCCCTAGATAGCTCAGTGGATGGTAGGAACTGGTGTTGCCCGGGCATAGGCCCAGGAGCAAGTTACAGCCCAGGGGTTTGCTGCTCTTGCTTTGCATTTCACTTCCTTTTAATGTCTTTGCTTGGTCTTCTTGTCTCCCTTCCCCAGCGGTCACTTCCAGAACCTGAAGAAACCGTGGTCATCGCCTTGTACGACTACCAGACCAATGATCCCCAGGAACTGGCGTTGAGATGCAATGAAGAATACTGCCTGCTGGACAGTTCTGAGATCCACTGGTGGAGAGTTCAAGACAGGAATGGGTAAGGCATCTTCGTGGTTGCTGTCTCAGTGTTTGGGGTGTGGTCAGAACAAAGAAAACAGCAGAAGGATCTGTCCGACCTCCCTCGGTGTGACCGCCGCAGGAGAGCAGAGGCAGAAGGAAGAGGGAGGATAAGGAAGTACTTGAATCGAGTCTTTCTTCTCAGAAGTGGCTGGGAGGCAGTCACTTGCTATGCCTGTTCCCTGTCCCCCTCTTAAGCTCTGCAGACCCGAACTCATCTGAAAATCCCCTGGGTTTTCCCACTGAGATCTACATTTTTTTTTTTGTAACACAGAGTCTCACTTTGTTGCCCAGGCTAGAGTGAATGCCATGGCGTCAGCCTAGCTCACAGCAACCTCAAACTCCTAGGCTCAAGCGATCCTCCTGCCTCAGCCTCCCGAGTAGCTGGGGCTACAGGCATGCGCCAATGTGCCTGGCTAATTTTTTGTACATATATTTTTTTAGTTGGTCAATTAATTTCTTTCTATTTTTAGTAGAGATGGGGTCTCACTCTTGCTCAGGCTGGTTTCGAACTCCTGACCTCAAGCGATCCGCCCACCTCGGCCTCCCAGAGTGCTAGGATTACAGGCATGAGCCACCACCCCTGGCCTGAGATCTACATGTTGAGAGATTAGCAACCTGTTCTGCAAAGTGCTATTGTTCTTGAGCATTTGGGTGAGGTGGAAGGTACATCCCATTATGAGGTGATTACTTTTGGTGGAAAGAAAAGGTATGTCTTAGAGATAGTGCAGATTGGCGGTTATATTAGGAAGCATCAGAAAGAACATACTAAAGATTTAGTTACAATCATAATCCTTGAACTACCCATCCAAGTGACTCATGAAGAAAATAAGGTTACATCAATACCTATTGCCGCCTGTGGGATTTTTGAATGAAAATCATCTTGTGAGCATGAGATTCACACTGCTTTGTAAGGATTTTTTTTGTCCTTTTAACATATCAGAGGTATTTACCCATGCTCTGGAATATTTTCCAGAAAATGATTTCAATGATTATATAAATCCAACACATAAATGTACTCTAATTTGGCAAATATCCTCTTTGGGCACTTAGGTTCTTTTCAATATTTTGTAAATATAAACAACACCGCAATGAACATCCTTGTATATTAATATTAAGGGTTTAAATGTTTTCAAGGTATGAGGTTATTGTTAACATATAAAAAAGCAAAAGAAAACACTCCATCATTGTAACATCTAAATATTCTACGTCGATATTTTATTTTTTAAAGAAAACTAACAGGCTAGGCGCGGTGGCTCACGCCTGTAATCCTAGCACTCTGGGAGGCTAAGGCGATGATCGCTCATGGTCAGGAGTTCGAGACCAGCCTGAGCAAGAGTGAGACCCCTGTCTCTACTAAAAATAGAAATAAATTAGCTGGACAACTGAAAATATGTAGAAAAAATTAGCTGGGCATGGTGGCACATGCCTGTAGTCCCAGCTACTCGGGAGGCTGAGGCAGGAGGATCGTTTGGGCCCAGGAGTTTGAGGTTGCTGTGAGCTAGGCTGACGCCACAGCACTCTAGCCCGGGCAACAGAGCAAGCTCTGTCTCAAAAAAAAGAAAAGAAAACTAACAGAGAGAGAAATATACATGGAAAAAAAGCCACTCTCTATGTACCCCCCACATCAAATAAAAAAATAATCTCTATTAACACTTTCTTGTGTATCTTAAGCAAAAATTATACATATACAAATGCATCTTTTCTCATTTGCAATAAGGTGATCCAGTCACTCTTCATCTTGCCTTTAACCTTTAACGATAAACACTGTAGATCTTTTCATATCAACACATGCAAATCTACCTCACTTTTAAAACAACTGCTCTAGTGTCCCAAATTTTCCAAGTTTGCTAAAACAACTGCCTAGTGTTAGAATGTATAATTGTATTATAAATATTTAAATAATCACTTATGGTGGGACATTTAGTTGTCAGGTTATTTGTTTTCTTTGTTATTTCAAACAAGGCTTCAATGAGGATCTCGTATTTTTTTTAATATCTTGGCAAGCTTTTGAATATATACGTACATATATATATATATCACATTCATTTTTTTTTTTGAGACAGAGTCTCATTCTGTTGCCCTGGGCTAGAGTGCCGTGGCATCAGCCTAGCTCACAGCAACCTCAAACTCCTTGGCTCCAGTGATCCTCCTGCCTCAGCCTCCCGAGTAGCTGGGACTACAGGCATGTGTCACCATGCCCGGCTAATTTTTTCTATATATTTTTAGTTGGCCAATTAATTTCTTTCTATTTTTAGTAGAGACGGGGTATCGCTCTTGCTCAGGCTGGTTTCGAACTCCTGACCTTGAGCGATCCACCCACCTTGGCCTCCCAGAGTGCTAGGATTACAGGCGTGAGCCACCACGCCCGGCCATATATATCACATTTCTAACTGTGGAACTGTTGAGTCAGAGTGTGTGATATCTTAATTTTGATAGATAATTTGGTCTAAAAGCTTGCCAAATTTACTTCCCCTTCAACAGGGTTATGGAAGGACCAACACTGGGTATCGTTAAACTTAAAAAAAAAAAAAAATTGATGGAGTAAAAAAAGAGGGCTACAAATACCTTTATGGTTAAAGCTTTGCTTTTTTACATGCAACAAAATTTGCATTTTCAAGGTGCCTTCCCTTTAAGTAGCCTTATCAACCCCATTGCAGGTGGAGGCAGAAGTGAGATGGGGTAAAATGTAGTGAGATTCAGACCTGTGGTCTGAGAGGCGGGATAGTTTGCTAGCTAAAAGCAGATGCTAAAGCCCCTCTTCTGGAACTTCCCTCTCTAGCTGACTTATGGAGGCCAATGATGCTGGTCACATCCCCTTCTCTTTCCTATTGGGGCAGGCCTGTATGGGAAACAAGTTTAAGACAGCCTAGGTCTACAAACACCAAAGGGACTTACTCAGGAATTCATCAGTTCAATCAACTGACATTATTTAGCACATTTAATGTGCCAGGAAATTTCCTCTCCTAGCTCTTACTTCCCCCAATGACAGTTTGCTCTTTGTTCAGTGACCTGTGGAAAGGCTTGACTATGCACTTCAAAGGGCATCAGAGAAGACATGCCAGCGGCCAGTCAGCACTCTGAGAATTCCCCTGGTTTGTTTAGTGTGGCACAGTGAAAAGTGCATGAAATGAGGAGACAGAAGTCTTGGACTTTAGTAACAGCTGCTCTTGTCATGTGTGACTACAGTCCAGTCACTTAACCTCTGTGAATCCTTTTCCTTACCTGCAAAATGCAGATGACAATATCAGCTTTGTCTATCTACACAGGGTTGAGAAAATCAATGAGATGCTAGAAGTGACAGAACTTTGTAAATTCTTTATATATCCACATATAAGCGATGAGAATTATCGTCATTTATTGGTTGTTATATTCTATTCGAAAGCAAAAATATCATTTCATCCTTTGTTATCATTGTCAACGTATGGCGTGGCAAAACCAGACGTAATTAAGGGATTCCAAAAGAGAGACAGAGAAGGAATGGCAAATTTCAGAACAAGCCAACTGCCATCAATTGGCAATGGCTGCCTTGAGCATTGTGTTAATGAAGATTCTGAGGTTGCATGTCCAATTCTCATAGAACGTGAGATAATCATCCTGTATTGGGCATCTCCATTCTTGATTTTTTCATTCCTTAAAACAATTCTGTGACATGGATTACATATTCCCCCTAACCATAATCACTAGATCGAAAATTGGCCTTATTATAAGAAACATTAAAACATTTTATGGAGTAGAAACTATCAGGCATCTTTGCATATTGGCAGAGTAGGCAGGGATTTTATGTATAATCTAGTTTAGGTCCCTCATTTGACAGATATGAAGGCAGAGGTCCAGAGAGTAGAAGGGACACAGCTCTTACCTGATGTTATTAAATAGGATAATGAATGTGAAAGTGCTTTGAAAACCACAAAGCTATACACAAATGCAAAGCATTTTGATATCCTTATTAATTTATGCTTTTACTTATGCACAATTATTAATTATTGCTCAAAAGTGATTCCCTACCCCCAAATCCAACCTGATCTTATCTTTTTTCCTCATGTTTATACCATTGATATCTGAAGAAGCTCAATTAGGGAGGCCTTAAATTAAAAAGCTTATGAAACCATCTGATGGTATCTTTGAGAACCTGTGGTTGGAAAATCATCTTTTATATTTTAATTATTTTGGTTTCCTCACTATAAAATGATGGCACTAAAGTGGAAAAAATACTGACTATGACACACACATACAAAAATGTTTCCTTAAAGAAAATAGAGACTGAACATTAATCTTTTTTTCCAGTAGAGGAAATTTCACAATGAGGAAAGTAGCAGACAGAGCTTTTTAAATAAAATAGCCACTTCTTAGTTATTATTTTCATATTTTAATGGCAAAATTTATTGCCTTTAACAGATAGCAGGTTGTTGTTATTTTTTTTACCAATTCTTATATTCTAAACTTTGAAATGTCTTATCACAAATGCCAAATAATGTGAGACTTCCTCATCTTTAAATAGCTTTTAGTGGATTAAACCTATAAAATGAAGATGTAAAAGTTCTATCTAATCTAAACACTAATTTTCCTTTTAACAGGCATGAAGGATATGTACCAAGCAGTTATCTGGTGGAAAAATCTCCAAATAACCTGAAAACCTACGAGTAAGATATTTTATTTGTCTTTGGAAAATAGAGTACCAAGGAAAGCTCCTTAGGTTAGGAATAAATTAACTATAAAAATACCAGATATTTGCTTTTCTTGACTCACTTTCTTCTCCCATGCTCTGATCCCTAAATAAACAGTAGGGGAGCACCCTAAGTGGGAGGGAGAGAGGGGTATGTCCACTCACCTACCTTTTTATCAAAGGGATGATTCTCAGATACTTGAGCAGATTGTAGTAAAAAGACAAGGTTCTACTGGGAATACCAAGAATATTGTTCTTACTTGAGAAGGAAAAATCACTATGAACACTGGATCAAATATAAATTGACTTAAAACATGGTTTAATGCAATACTTCCAATACTGAAACAACAGATGTACAAATAGATATTAAATATCTGCTTAAATTGTATGAGTGTTTATTTCTAAGCTATTATTTAGAAGAAGAGTTCACATGGATATAACTTTAAGGGAACTATGAAATATTTTATAAAATTCAATGGTAGCATACAAAGTACTCATCATGTATATATATCTCCTAGGTCAGGAGCTGAAGGGCCCAGAAGCAGCAATATGTTGGTAGCAATGAGTACATGTGCCACCCAGATCTTGGTTCCTAAATAACATTTCCCACTGAAAAGAATGAGGACTTCTTGGAGAAATGGCTTGGGATTCTAGAGTTGGGGAAGAGAAAGCACAAGATGAATTTGGAATATCTTGTTGTACTGGAAAGAAAAGAAGTACTCAAAAAGAAATTTTTATAACGATATGGACATGTCAAATGGGCACAGAAGTCAGTTTTAAAAGACTGATCAAATCTGGAACAATTTGAAAATCAAAATAAATAATGACAGCATTGAACTACAAACCATTGAAAGTAATATAAGAATCAATAATAAATAGATAAGTAAATAAATAAGATGAAAAAGCTATTTCTTATAGTAGGATGTCAACTAATCAATGATAAAGTTTAAAAATCACCATTTAGTGACTCAAAGTACCAACTGATTTGGGCAAGAATCATCAATGAATGTCACAACTAGGGGGTGAAAGTTTGCTGAGGCACAGTACATTTATGTGGCCTCAAAGTATTTCCTCACGAATCACTTATAATTACGAAGTTGAGAAAAAGATAACTGGTAGACCTAATCTTAAACAAGTGATCCAAGTTCACATCAATAATGGAGCAACCAGACATCATGTGTCTCCTTATGGCATGCACTGAGAAGGATACAATACCACTTCTCTGATATTCCTGCTCAAAAAAAAATGTATAACTTGAATTTACTATGTGGCTATATTAGACAAATCCAGATTAAGGAATATTCTATAAAATAAATGTCTTGTGCTCTTTAAAAAATGTTAGTATCATGAAAGACACAAAAGGCTGAGAAATTAGCCCATATTAAAGGAGACTAAAGAAATATGGTAACTAAATTCACTGGCAATCCTGGATTGGATCTGGAACCCTAAAAAAATATCTTTTTGGGTATCTTTATGGGGTACATATTATTGGGACAACTGATGAAATTTGAACGAAGTCTACAGTTAGATAATAGTATCGCAGGGATGTCAAATTGCATGATTTGGGTCATTGTGCTGTGGTCGTACAAGTGCATATTCTAAGTCTTAGGAAATAGATACTGAAGTACTCTGGAGTAAAAGACAACTCTTCAGTGATTCAGAAAAATATGTCTATCTATATGTCTATTTAGAGGGACCGGTAAAACAAATGTATAAAATGTCATCAATTGGTTCAACTGGGTGAAGTGTATGTAGAAGTTCTTTTATAGTATTTTACAATTTTTCTGTAATTTTGAAATTGTTTCAAAATGAAAATATTTTAAGTACTCACTAAATATAAAATACCAAGGCTGAAGAATACAAGCTAATGAGGACTCCTATTAATGCATTAGGGTTCTCAATAGTTCAAATGTGGTTATTTGTTGCTGAAATTCTGATAGATTCTGTAGGAAAGAGCTATCATTTTCCGGAGAGTCTCTCAACCTGAGACTTGTTTTGATCAAGTAAGGGTGAACATCCCTTCCTTTAGCTAGTAGATGAATCATCATCTCCAAGAATACTTGAACTGAAGTGAAACATATATGAGCTATGCTTAAACAAAATCAAATTCCTTTTTTTTTTTTTTAAATAGTCAATGCCTTGGCAGAAAAAAAGAATAGGCATTTATTTCAAATGACCGCTAGGCTGGGTAGTTTTGTTTGTTTGTCTTTGCTTTTAATCAGAATCTCTTTGTTTATGATGATGGATGCAAACTCCAAATTCCAACAGAATATCAAGCAATAGGGAATGGTGGAGTCTGGAGCACATAAAAAAGTATATTGCCCCACCTACAGGCATTTTAAGCCTTTTTTTTTTTTTTTTAAATAAAACACTACACCATACAAAGCCACAGAGCCCTATCTACACTGTGAGCTGTCAGTTTGCATTTTTCAGACTATAGATCTGTTAGAAAATAAAGTGACAACGACTTACAAGCAAACATTCAGATATTCAGTATGCAATATTTAGTATATACAGCTGGATATATAAAATATAACCAGGATGATGACTTTTTATCCTTGAACTTAGTGTTGTCTAGTTTCAGGTGAGAGGTGCACGAGAACTTAAAAATGTACTACCTGGAAACATAATCATGGGTTGTTAAATTGATTGGATCAGATCTCCTGCCATGGTTCGGAATCATGACCTTGGACAAGTTTCCTTACCCTGTTTGAGCTCAGAGCCCTTCTCCATAAAATGAAGGGTCACATGAGATGAAGGAAGGCAAATCATGACACTCTTGCTGACGTTACCTTCCCACGCACTGAACTCAGGTGGACATCACTCTTTGTTTTTTGAAACAGGGTCTCTCTCTCTTGCTGGGGTTAAAGTGCAGTGGCATCATCATAGCTCACTGCAACCTCCAAATCCTAGGCTCAAGCGATCCTCCTGCCTCAGCCTCCTGAGTAGCTGGGACTACAGGCATGTGCCACCATACCCAGTTAATTTTTCTATGTTTTGTAAAGAGAAGGTATCTCACTATGTTGCTCAAGCTGATCTTGAGCTCCTGGCCTCAAGTGATCCTCCTTCCTCGGCCTCCCAAAGTGCTGGGATTACAGAAGTGAGCCACAGTGGCCAGCCCAGACATCACTCTTTGATAGTGACACTATCATCCACTCTGCCCAGACTGATGATAACCTTTTCAATGCACAACTCTAGGCAGCCACGACTAACTGCTTGCAGCTTGCATGTGAAATGAAGCCTATTTGCCAGTTCTCAATTAGATAATCCCTAGGAGTGTGCGGAGGGATAAAATACGGTTCCATCATATAATGTTCAAAAAACTCAAATCAACCCACTAATTGTCTTATTCGTGGCTACTCTCAAATAGCCAAACAAGTTTGGTAAAATGGTATTCCTTCCCCACCTATAACTTCTCTCCTCCTGGATTTATTAATTTTCAAAACTAATTGTTAACTGATGATCATTCTGCTTCCTCTTACCTAGTAAGTAGCCAGGGAGGCCAGGATGTGGCTCAAATATCATTAACAACATAAAAAAAAATTTGTCCCTAAATATCATTCATATTCTTCTTTACCACTTTTTAGTTGTTTTTCATTAGGCACCAAAATTATAAAAATAATGAAATTTCTTTGCAGAAGTCTGGAAGACCAATTTTAAAGAGGAAAATACTGCAGTTGTTTTAAAAGGATATTCCCCAAACTTTCAAATTGGTATTAAATTTTTATAGCTGTACTAGCATCCTCCTACTTATAAATGCCCACTGACTTATGAAATGGAGAAGATGAATGTTTTCTAAAACTTTATTTTGGAAAATTTCCAACATATACGAGGTAAAGAGAATAGTATAATGAACCTCCATGTACCCAAAACCCAGCTTCAATAATCATTAATATTTTGCTAATTCTGTTTCATTGTTCCTCTTCAGTTAAACATTTTACTACCTGGACTTGGATCATACCTTTACTTTTGAGTTTCAAAGCACTGGTAAAACTTTGAGAGGCCAAGGCAGGAAGATTTCTTGAGGCCAGGAGTTCAAGACCAGCCTGAGCAAGAGGGAGACCTGTCTGTACAAAAAATAGAAAATTTAGTCAGGTGTGGTGGTATGTGCCTGTAGTCCCAGCTACTCAGGAGCAGGAGGAGTTTGAGGTTGCAGAGAGCTATGATGATGCCACTGCATTCTAGCCCAGGCGACAGAGCAAGACCCTGTCTCTAACAACAACAACAACAACAAAATCACTGGTAGAAGCAGAACGCGACCATAAGATTTTCTAGCATTATGTTTTGTAAGTAAATAATGAAACTTTAAAATTGTCATTGACATATGACTTTTTCCTGCTTTCAGGTGGTACAATGAGAGTATCAGCCGAGACAAAGCTGAAAAACTTCTTTTGGACACAGTAAGTCTCCTTAAACTTATCTTTTGACCTAAAATAAAATGAATTGTACTGTTTTTTCAGTCGTGCTGTGGTTTATGCCAATGAAGTGGGTTGACATGTTGGTCTAACAATGGTTTTCAAGTCTGGTGAAAATACACTGGGAATTTATAGGACTAGCAAACCACAAGATAAGAAACCTGGGCAGGGCTTGGAAGTGACATGTGAATGCACCTTGCTGCAGTGGTCTTTACCCTGTGATGATGGCTGAACGTGGAGAGCCATCAGGGCTGGTCTGCCATCTTACTTCTCTGTCTAGGTCAGGGTGGCTGTGACTCAGATTCTGCCTGGTCGAGCTGTGAGTCCAAAAGAAACACAGCATTTTTTTTAAACTTACTTTTCATCAATAGTTTTTCTCTAAAGCTACACAGTGCAAGTAGCAGGACTGATCTTACCCAGGATGTCAGGATTGAGGGAGAAAGGGAAGAGGAGAAAAAGCATGATGTGGTGGGACAAGTACTGGGTGCTGGTCCCTGTTCTGTGACCAACTCAGTGTGTGACTTTGGGGTCATCTCTTCTTTCTGGACCTCAGTTTCTCAATAAGTGCGAGACGAGCATTGCACTAAGTCAGGGATGACAATTACCGGGCACTCATGCTGCCGTTCTCTGTTCCTGCTCCCTTGGCCCACGCAGTTGGTCACGGTCCGTGCACCAGGACCCTATTGGGAAACAAGACAGGCTCTGAAGAAAGAGGGGGAGGATAATCTAAAATAAACTAAGATCGACTCCGAGAGAGTTGAAAAAGATTTCACAGAGGAAAAGGAATCGGGCTGAGTCATTACTGGACTCTGGTTTCTCCTTGGTTCTGTATCAGCTCAGCATTTAATTAGTTCCTGTGCTTTCCTGTAGACCACACATTAGAACTGCTGGAAAAATGTTTACAAATACAGATTTCCGGGTGCCACTCCAATCTACAGAATCAGAATCTCCAGAGTTCATTCCTGGGAATCTGTATTTTCTCAAGTTGAACTTATGATGCGTAGGTAGCCAGCTCAATACCTGGGTCCCCCGAGCCTGTGTTATTGGACAACGTGATAAAACTTGACTAAAATGAACTCACTGAGAGGAGTGTAAAATTAATTAAATACCTGAACTATACTGTATTTAAACAAGTGCAGTTTTGTTATTTTCAACCATGCATTGCTCAATGACGTCTATGGAGCACTTAAAACAGCCCACATTATTAACTAACTAAAGATGATTCTTATGTTATACCAGTACTTTTGAGGTATTTAAGTATATTTTGCTTGCTTGGGCAGTTGAAACATTCCTCCTTACTAATATTTTGAACTACTTTACCAAATTCTCTTCTCCTTCTTACGTAAATATGAGGGCAAATGTCAAAGGGTCCCTATCAGATTTAGCCCAGATTTGGATATCTAGAATTGAATGACATTATCTTACTATTTTTCACTTGTCTTGTATGCTGTTTGAAACAATAGTTGCAGCGTTCTAGGTGTATCTTCTTACCTAACAAGTAGAAGACTCGTAAGAGATGGATTGATTCATTTCACTTTATTAGCTAAAGTTCCTGGTGTACTGCCCCATACATATTTCTCCACTAGAATATAAATCCTTTATCTTGTTGCTGCTGTACCCAGGTACCCGAACTGTATCTAGAACAAAGTAGTTGCTCAATAAATATTTGTTGAACAAATAAATATATCAAATGCTTAATAAATGTTTTATAATTAACAAGTATGCTCAAGGAGGATCTGGCTGGTCATCAGCAACATTAGGGGGGATTTTTAAAACTACTTACTCAATCAGAACTTCTAGAGGTAGCACCCAGCTGATTCTGGGACATCTGAAAGTTTGGGAACCACTGAAAAGCACCTCCTAACATGTCCTATCAATTCTTCAAATGTTGCCTCCTCCAAGAAGCCTCTCATGCCTTCCCTCTCCCTGGCTGTGGATCATGGTTTTTCTTGCCTTTGAACCCTTATGGTGTGATGTTATTACTTTTCCAGCGGCTCTGTTCTCACTCTGCCTTGGATCTCAACAGTTTGTCTTCTGTCTTAACCCATCCTTGCAGGCAGGTACTCTGTAACTCACTCAGAATACCCTGCGGCATCTCGCACATAGGGTGACCTGAATTTCAGACAGGAGCCTTAGCTAAGGCATGGGTTTATCATATTTCTGTGATTCTAAGATGTCATTAAAGATGCAATGTTGACTTAAGAATAGGTTTGTTTCAAGAGAAGAAAAGAACCACCTCCAGACTGAAAGATGGCTATCTGCCAGAGACACTTTTAAAGTATAATGCAGCATGACAAGGCTATGAATTATCAGTCTGTCTTTCCACAATAACTTACCATGTGTGTTGAGATTATCTTCTGAAAGGTCACCTTCAAATTATATGGACGGAAAGAAAGAAATATACTCTTAACACAACCAACATGTCTCAGATGAAGACACACAATGGAATAATTACTTCCAGCAGATAATAGACCATAGCATGTAATAATAATCATATACTATTATTATTAGCTATTATTAACTTAGTAACTATTAAGTCCTCATTCTGGTATTGTATTCCAGAAGCTGTTCTATGCACTTTAATTCTCCCAACAACCTTACAAAGTTTTTTACAGATAAGGAAGTTGAAGCTCATACATTTAATCAGAAAACATCTGGAATTCACAAAATTATAGGCTGCTAGGATTCTTTTTAAAGAGCATCTGGTTCGTCTCCTTTGTATTACAGGCAAGAAAACTGGGACAAGTTCAGAAAGTGAAATCAGTGGCATAGTCTGGATTAAAGCAGGGATGCTTTTTCATACACACACGCACACACACAGTTAATAAGGGAATACATAAATTACTTTCTATTCTCCCATCCCACCAAGGTGAAACATATATTTCGCCTCCTTATCATGATTTTTTTTTCCTATTTATTTTTCTAGATTAAGTAATAAAAGGCAAACTGAAACCTTAGGGATACCCCAAGGGAACAAGGGTCCCCTCTGGCCGCATTGAACAGGTCAGCGCCCCTTGCAAGGCAGTGGTATGAGTAACCCCCTCTAGGCACCAGTTTTCTCAGTGGTTGTGACTTCCTCTGAGCTCCGTGCAGGAAGTCTGTGATAAAGCACATGCTGAATGCCTCAGTTTCCTCAGAACTCTTGGCTGCCTCAGCCCCCAAACAGTTTCCTGTCCCTCTCACTGAATGCCACCCAGAGCAACCAAGATGAAGGGAGAGCGGGCTTCAGGGAAACTGAGGTTCCATACTCAGCAGCGCTGACTGCAAACCTCACCTCTCCTTTTTCTGATTTCTATGCACTATTTACTCTTGTTCATATTTAAGAGCTGAGCCCAGCTCTAATTACAGATTTTGTTTTCAGAAAAGCAATGGCTTCTTTGAAAGATTAATAACAAAAGCAATAACAAAACAGTCTTAATTAGATGGGAGAGAAATATTCACACTCCCGTCTTCACAGTTGGTAAACTTCGAATCTTTTTGGTGTATGTTTCTTCCCCTTTAGAATAAGTTACATATTCAGATAAAGTCTGCCTCTGTTGAAGTTTTGTTTCTTCCTGCCTTGAGGTTAATTCATCACATTTCAATGAGACAAGAGCAAAAGCTACATTATTCGGCAAATGGGGAAAAACTGTGAAGACAAGCTATGCTACATGTGACATGGAATGAATAGCACAAACACAATACTAGGATACACAATAACACAATAAATAAAACACAATAATAGGAATCCAGACACAAATTCACTACTCACAGTGGTCAAAAGGTAGAAACATCACAAATGTCCACAAAATGTGATACGCATACACATACACACACACACACACACACACACACATACAAACACACACAAAAGAATATTATTCAGCTGTAAAAAGGAATGAAATTCTGATACGTGCACAACTTGGATGAACCTTGAAAACAATATGCTAAATGAAAGAAGCCCATCACAAAAGACTACATATTATATGATTCCATTTATATGAAATGCCTATAAAAGGCAAATCTATGGAAACAGAAAAAACATTAGTGTGGCAGGGGTAGACATGGGACTAAGATTTCTTTCTGCAGTAATGAAAATATTCTAAAATTAGATTATGCTAATTGTTGCACAACTCTAAATTTACTAAAAATCATTGAATTGTACACTGAAAATGGGAGAATTTTTTGGTATGTAAATTATGCTTCAAAAGCTATTTTTAAAAACTAATGAACTAATCTGGGGTTTTTGATGCACCATAAATCACCTAGCCCAAAATGTCAATAGTGCCAAGGTTGGGATAACACTGGGCTAGATTATCTTTATAAGGCCCTTTCTAACCCAGAGATTCTAAAATTCAAACAATTAGCCTTACCCTCTGTGTGTGTGTATATGTGTGTGTGTTTGTGTGTGTGTGTGTGTGTGTGTATGTATGTGAGCTTATGCAACAACTCACCTTTGCAGTTGGAGGATGGAGGAACTTGTGTTGTTCCAGATTCTATATACTTCGTTCCATATGCTCCAAGTGTATGCCCTCCACCAGGATCCTGTGTAACTCTGACCTTCACTTAGGGCCCTCCCTGTGTCTGAGTAAATCATACGAACAGACTTTACAAGTGTTACCAGCATAGGTTTAAAGGGGTAGGAACAGAGTGTTAGACATGAAATACTTACTTTAGATTTTTTAATTTCCATCAGGAATGAATAAACTGGTATTTCCATTTGCTTGTGCTTATTTCATGAGTGTGACAAAATTGTCAGGGTAGTGAAAGGTACATTCTCAGGGCGCTCCCTTCCTCTTACCTCCCTCATGAAACCAGGAGCTTGATGTTCTTGCTCCTTATGTCCTGCAGCAAAATCAGCGCTCTGTAAAGGGCCTAAGAAATATATTCCCATCAAAGAACTGTTGAAGCTTTCAGGACAGGTAGTTGTGTGTCCCTGTAGGGGAATGAAGTGGCTTCTAACACCCACCGAATAGAGGCATCATGGAGTTGGTGGAATGAGCACGTGGGCTTTGCCCACATGCCAAAGTGGAAGGCTTACTAGAAACCACGTGTTCTCCCTGTCCCCTCTGAGAAAACCCAGGCCAGGGAGATCAAGGACAGGTCACTTACTAGTCGTGGGTCGTGGGAACACCACGTAAGCTCTCTGGCACTCAGTGTCCTCACTGGTGATTGAGGATGACAGTATCTAGCTTGCAGTGTCACAGTAAGGGTTGGAAAACATCTGTAAAGAGTCTGGCACTTGGTGAGCTCTAAAAAGGCACAGCTTATGTCTGTCTGTCTTCATTCATGGCCAACGTCAGCATGCGAACAGTCCCTGCCCTGTGTAGGAATTTAAGAAATATCTATTGTTTGATAGAATACATGAAATGGTTCCATTATCACTGAAAGTCTGTTCTATGCCAGACTGCCCTGCAGTATTGCCTCCTTCTGCGGGCAAGAAAGTGGAGCTGGGAGCATGAGACTGATTGTACGAGATCACTACCCTTCCATTCTCTCTAACCAATCCAGGGCAAAGAAGGAGCCTTCATGGTACGAGATTCCAGGACTCCGGGAACATACACCGTGTCCGTTTTCACCAAAGCTATCGTAAGGTATGGTGCTAACTCAGCTCAGCAAAGGGGGAGAGATACCTCTGAACTGGGTGAGTGACGGGTCACACACAGCAAACTCAGACCACGCGAGAGGTAAAGGCTTGCTAGAAACCATGTGTTCTTCCTGTCCCCTCTGACAAAACCAAGGCCAGGGAGATCAAGGACAAAACCGAAGAGGCTTAGTTAGAAAGGAAAAGAGCTGGAGGCGGATGCCAGGCCCTCTTCCCAGTTAGCATCCCGGATTTCAGAGCTCCAAAGAAATAAAACACTTGGCCCTGTATAGGATGAGTGTATAATTGACTACATAGAGTAACAAAGAAGAGATTTGTACTCTTCTTTGAGTACAAATACATGTAAAAATACATGAAGTATTTTACAGTAAAGTAAAAATACATGACGTAAAAATACATGAAATCCAGTTCTGGCTCTGTGAATAAAACTACCTACCATTGATCAAGTCCTTACTATATGCCAGGAACTTTGCAGACCATTTCCAATCCTAAAAAGCCCTGAAGGCAGGTGTTGCTATGCTCATTTTACACAGAAGAAAGTGAGGCTGATGGCACTTCCCTAAGGCAATGGGACTGAAGTGGCCAAGCCACATTCATGCTCCAGCCACGCTGACTGCAAGCCCCCCACGTCTTGTCTGCTCCTCTCTGGACCTCGGTTTCCTTCTCTGTAAAATGATGTCTAAGAGCATATCTAGGTCTCAAATGCTCTTCTGATGAGAAAACCACTAAGAGCTAAGCAGCTTGGCAATGATCACAGTGCAGTAAGAATTCATAGAAGAGAAAAATAATTTTTAAGGTGTTCTCAAGGAATATTTTGTGAAAGACTTGAAGGCATGAGCAAGAGCCAGAGCAAGGGCAGGGCTCAGACAAGGGCAAAGAGGAAGCCACCATCCAGGCATGGGGAAGAACACAAGGCACATCTCAGAGGGGCTGTGTCTCTGCGTGACTGGGAGACAGTGAGCACAGTGACCTGAAACCTGTTAGGTGTGATAGAGAAGGAATGAGAGAGAAAGTCTGTGTTGGGGGCTCCCAAGACCACCGCTAGGCTCACTAAGAGGACACCCAGGACTAAGGCTTATTACAGCAAAAGGATAGGAAACAAAATCAGCAATGGGCAAAGGCATGTGGGGCAAAGTCCAGAGGAAAACAAATGCAAGCTTCCAAGAGTCTTCTTCCAGTAGAGTCACATGGGACGTGCTTAATTCCTCCAGCAACGAGTCGTGACAACACATGTGGAGTATTGTCTACCAGGAGAGCTCATTAGAGACTCAGCACCCAGGGTTTTTATTGGAGGCTGGTTCTGTAGACGCCCTCTGCCTAGCACACACCAAAGTCCAGACTCCCAGAAGGAAAGCAGGTGTTCAGCATAAAGCATATTGTTTATACAAACAGTTTAGGCACAACCCACCACCCTAGTCAGTTAGGGAATGGTAAGAACCCTCCTGAAATCCACATTCCCAAACACCAGCCAAAGGGTTATGGTGCAAGCAGGCCTTTCTAAGGACAACCGTCAGGCCAGCTATGTTAACTCTTCGTGGCACGAAGTCAGATAAGTATGAAAGAGTTTGAGAGGCTTCCTCAACATATGCTGATGAAATAATTCACAGAGAAGGGATGGCAAACATGCAGCACATGTAATACCATTCCCCCATTTTGTAGCAATGGAAGAAACATCACCAATCCATCATAGCACTGCTGACAACCGGGTCCAGATGCAACCTCAGAGTCCTTCTTAACACAGCAGCGAGGCATTCAGGGCGGACCTATCAAGACTGACATACAAGTTGAAATCTATCTGCCATCCTTGTGAGAGGTCACAAAACCAAGATAATAAGAATCTAATACTAGTAGACATTTTTGTGTCTGTACGTTGCTTATTAATAATCACCACATTTATGTTTCGTTTAAGCGAGAACAACCCCTGTATAAAGCATTATCACATCAAAGAAACAAATGACAATCCTAAGCGATACTATGTGGCTGAAAAGTATGTGTTTGATTCCATCCCTCTTCTCATCAATTATCACCAACATAATGGAGGAGGTGAGTTCTAGAAGACAAAGGGGGTACCCTCACAGGGAACTTGGGGAAAAGTGACAAAAGCCCAGCCTGGTTTCTTCCTGACCACAAATAATAACTAAATATATAAATAGGAACGGATGTCATATATTTGATTATATATCTTCCATTAACAAACTCTAATATGGAAATCGTGGAATTTTACCACCTGTCAGACACCTGTGCTTATGAATCTTCTCAAGGAGGCTGTGATATATCAGTGATTGGGCCTTGGGATTTGTTTTCCAGAATAAAAGTAGCTTTTGCATCAAATTTTTTTCTTTTCTAGTGATTGAAGTTAGATGGTTGCTACAGCAAAGCCCTAACCATTGCCTTTGGCTTTTCAATCAATTCAGGCCTGGTCACTCGGCTCCGGTATCCAGTTTGTTCCTGGAGGCAGACAGCCCCCATCAAGGCAGGGCTGAGATATGGTAAGCAAAACAATTGGGAGTGTAAACCCATGGCTCTAAATTCTACATGGACTTTCCATGTGCCTACCTGTTCCCCAGACTTCAAATGACCAATAAAACAAGTGTCCTGCATACCTGGAGAGGGAAGCACTGATGAACACTTACAATGTGTGTAAGAGAAGTGCATATACTCACATAAGCACATCTATCTAGGCCAAAGCAATGGCCACTGGTTTTAGTAAAAGGTGCATTAATGAAGTGTTTATTGAGCACTGACTTTGTACAGAGCACTCTACTAAATGCTATTAGAAAAATATTAGAAACAATGCCTTAGCAATGTGTTTCCACCTACCTTCTAGAATTTCTACATCGTGTAGTTGGTGTGGTATGGGTCTATTGCAACGGCTGTCAGCTGGCAGCATCTAGAAGTGTTTGTTTGCATAACAGAGTGTTAAGATTTTTTTTTTTTAATGCCTTTAGGCAGGGCATGTATCTGCAGTGCTGCAGCCCTTACTGTGCCTTCTTACCCTGTGCAGCTGCTTCACCCACTTGGGATTAATTACCTGCCTGGTCTCCGAAGGCATTTGAATTTGTATTTCCTTGGTCCAAATTGTGTGCTGCTTAAGGACAAGGCTGCTCTAATTTTCATTTTGTATCTCCTAGATTGGTGGTTCTCAAACTTCAATGTGCATTAAAGTCCCCTGAATGCTTATTAAAAATATGGGCTCCTGGCCCTTACCCAACACTTACCAAAACACAGTCCCTGATACTAGGGTCCTAGAGTCTATATCTTAAATAAGTTGTCCAGTGATTTTGACTCAGGTGGTCAGAGGGCAATACTTTGAGAAACACTGTCATGGGCTTCTTCATCCTTAACCAGCACCAGGTCTGGCACACAGTAGGTATTCAGTACTGTTTTCTGCTGAGTCTCCACCTCAAATAGTAGAAATCTGGCTATTTATGGTACCGGACCAAGCACTGGGGAAGGATAATACACCTCTAGCCTCCCTATGAAAATAAGGGCATTCTAATATCTGTAGAATCCTAATGCATCCATGCTGAGTAGAATCTCAGAGATTATCTGGTTGCCCAATCATTTTGTCGATAAGAAAATTGAGCCTTGGATCCTTTTATTAGTTTATAGAACATTTATTGAGAGCCCATGTGCCAAACACTGTGCTAGATTGTGCCTTCTCTTTGAACCCACCTACCTCTCTGACCGCCACCCTTGCTAAGGCCTAGCAGAGTGCTGTGTACATAGTGTGCGTAGTGGGTGCTCTC
>CAUYPO010030962.1:0-77561 GCA_963574435.1 Cheirogaleus major
CAATGAGTAAGATGTGCAACGTATGGGGTGTGGTTATGCTTGAGGCTCTGCCTCGAGGGGGGAGGGGGGCGTGGGGAATATACATAACCGTAATATTTGTACCCCCATAATATGCTGAAATAAAAAAAATAAAATTTAAAAAAAAATAAATAAAAAAGGGGGAAGGTGGGAGAGGAGTGGAGGAGAAAAATCTACCTATCGGGTACAATGTACACTATTCTGGTGACAGGTGTGCTAAAAGCCCTGACTTCAGCATTATACAGTTCATTCACATAACAAACAAAACAAAACAACAAACAAAAAACACATATCTGCCCCCTACATCTATTGAAATTAAAAAAAGGAAAAACAAAACTACTTAAAAAGATGGTACTTATACATAGATTACTCTGTCATTAGTTTGTTTATGCTTAACAGTTCCAATATTGATTTTCAGTTACTCCTTTTTTTCAGTTTTTTTTTTTACTTACATGACTTTTAGTTCTACATTTCTTGTCTATTCCAGTTTTGTTAATTATAGCACATATGTATGTGTATTTGTTTGTGTAATTTATTGCCTCTCTTTCATCACCTCTAAAACTTCAAGTTCCATGTTTATTGGAAGTGACTTCATTTATTTCCTCTCTTGTATCCATAGGGTCTACAAATATGCCTGGTATATAGAAGGCACTTAAAAACTGTTTGTTGAAAGAGTGAAAAATGAACAAAATGACTGATCTTTATTCGCATTCCACATCTAAAATGTATCCTGACCTCATTATAAGATATGAAATGCATTATTTATTAATATATGCAATTACACATGTCCTCCATATATAATTGTATGAAGGACATATATTTATAGAAAAGCCAGTAAAATATTTGTTTATTATACTGGAAAATAATAAAATTTGACTAAACTCTATTAAAAATACATATTTTACTCAATCTAAAATACTTGGTGTTAATGAAACATTTGTGATTTGAGAAATTTTTTCTAACTTCCATACAATTAAGTGATTGAACATGTATATTGAGGTCCTGTAAACATATTAAAATGTGACTAGGTAATCCAGCCAATCTAAAAATGAGTTAGTGAATATAAATAAAATTAGACTTTGATAGTTTATGCTTAACATTATGAAGTATGAGTTTTGTCACTCATGATGCATATACTTTTTTGTAGAAAAAACTATCATGAAGATAAACAATTTACATGAAGAATCAATATTCAAAAATCATAGTACTTTGGGACAGATGGATGATGATTTGAGACATGAGGTTTTCAAAGTTTGCCCATTAATGCTGACATTAACTTTGTAAAAAATTTCCATTTTTCTTTATAAAACCACTCAGCATCTCATTAAAATATTTTAAAATATTTAATATTTAAAATTATTTTAAATAAAAATAAAACATTTAAAATAAAAATGTTTAAAATAGTAAAACATTTAATATTTAAAATATTAAATTAAATTAGGTAATATTTATCTCTATGTTAAGGAATCATATGAAAGGGTGCTAATAAGAGGAAACTTTGGACTGTGGGGTGACTACACAAAGTCAATAATTATTTTCAAGAGAAAAACAATCCTATGCAGAGACCAACAGTATTGCTGACTCAAGAAATTCTTTACCTTTTGTAGTTGCCTTTGATTTCCTAAAGATGATTTTAGGTTTGGGTTGGCTAACATTATTAACAAAATAATTCTAGGTTATGTAGTATATTCTGAACAACATAGGTAATGTTTATAAATTTCCTTCAAGAAGTTGTGATGTCCTATTCATTAGTTTTCTTTATACCCAGATTTTTATATGTAATGGAATGACTTCATCACCATCTAAGACAGCAATAATTGACTCTGTGCAAGATGGTGAGCATGCTTGTACATAGCTTCCCTTTCCTCCAAGGCTCAAGTATGCACAGCATTAATGTAAAATGAATATGTTTGCTAGGAATGATGCATGCTAGGATCAAATTCATCCCATTTATTGCATTAGAGTTATTTTCTAGTTAACAGCCTAGTCACTCACATACACATCTTACAAGGTTAGACAAGAAGAGGGCACAAAACGTCTTACTGATATATTAAATTCATATGTACTGTGTATATAGTACACTTATAAGTACAGCGTATGTGAAGTTCACTCACATCTCCAATCACATTTAATTTACCCAACGACACTGTTATTCACATTTTGTAAAAACTGAAGCTCAGAAAATTTAAGCCATCTGTTGAAAGTTACACTGACAGTAAAGGCCAAAGCATTTCTGCTCACAACCTCACAATCCTAACCAAAAGGTTACATTGCAAATTCGACTTTGGTAGTTTTAAATTGTTCTTTTTTAGTGGAAAATAGAATCTAGTAGCCTTACAGGGAAGACAAATTGGTCTTTTTCTTGATAGTTTTATTAATAAGAAGAATAATTACATATTGAATATTTAAGAGCTTTATATAATTAAAATGGAGATTTTATATCAATTATAATGCCACTGGCAGGCTTCAAGCACAAAGTGAAAACCCACAAGTACCAAAGAAAATGGGAGAGATGATGATACCCATACAATTTAGGATGAGAAACCCACATTAGTGGAACAAGAAAACTGAATCTAGGGTCAGAAATAAGGAAATCCAAGAAACAACCAATTTCATTGAAGGATATACAAGAGCCCTAGAAGTTTATGGCATCAGGCACTTCTGCAAGTGAGGTTGAGAATGACCGAAACAGGAGAATATTTTGATATTCCATTTAAAGTTTAAGTGTGAGTGTGTAATGTATCTTTATAATTGAATATGCTCTGTTTATAAGATGCAAACAAGGTCATACGTGATTGGTAAATAGAGGAATGAGGTCACTATTTGTTTATATGAGAATTTTCCCAGCATTTTAATGTTTCATGCCAATGAATACCAGCAGTTCAATGCAATGTTCAGTGTCAGCTGAAAGCAACAAGCCACAGAAACACTGCACATACAGGTGAAAATTCACTCTACATTTTTCCTCTTTGCCTCGAGGCTTTGAACTGGAAATATCATTTGGGTGTAATTTCAAATCTCCCCACAACTCAACAGCCTCAACTCTTTCTTACATTTCCTTCTATGGAGTAGCTTAACAATATTTTAGGTAAGATCATATATTTATTACAGTGCTGCATTATTAAATTATTTGATAATTTACCATGTCTTTAGCTGTACTTGTCATTTTCCTTAAGAATCGTGTTGTTGTTGTTAGTATTTTGTTTTAACTGCCATTAATATTGAGTAGGTTGTCTCTAATTTTATATTTTCTTCATAACTCTAAGTTTAAATTTGCATTATGTGAAAAAATTAGCAACATATACATTGCATTGTATATGCAATGAATAATATGTCTAAAGTGGTATAGAAAGATTTTCAAGATAAACATAAAATTTCAAAAGAGAAATAACTATATAATAGTAATCATGATGTGATGCCATTTCTGTACAAAGGAGAGAAGATACAACCATATATAAATTTGCTTTTGTATCATAGAATCTATTTTTAAGAGACTTCCATGTAGATAAGACTATGGCAGATACCTAGGTTTTGATGATCCAATATTTTCTTCTAAAACAAAATAAAATAAGCACGGAAAATAATCATCAAAGTCACGCATTCAGGTTAAATTGAAGGCAGATAATGCCCTAACTTAAAAATAACCAAAGTAAAAAGTAGGGAGAAAAAAGTTGAGAAGTTACCAAATTTTAGTGCACAATATCTCTGGCTCCTGCTCTGCTGCAAGGCATTGTGATGAAAGAGTAGGTGATAAGAAAAAGAGAGGTGGAAGAGAGAAAAAAAGAAAGAAGGAAATAAAAGTGCTGGGAAAAGAAAAGAGAAGAGAAGAGAGGAGCTTACAACAGGCCTAATGTTATTCTAAAACTCATGCCATTATCAGGGCATTAGTTATAACTGCAAAAATACTGTTTTTAAAAAAGCTGTCTTGGAAAAATCACAGCATGATTTATATAGAAGAAATTTAAAGCTCTCGCTGTGTGAAGTGGCAATCTTTCAAGCACATATTATCTGAGAAAGAAAAAAAGGGAAAAGAAGAAAAGAAAGATACCAATTATGGACAAATTATGGAATATAACTAATATTTTAAACTCTAATCCCAAACACCTTTCTAAAAATAAATGAAGACCTGAATCTACACATTGAAAGGGCAAACAGGAGAAAATTAATTAGAAAGATTAGCTCTTAAAAGTATCCTAGTAAAACTATTAAACTTTGAAGATAGAGATTAAAAAATATTCAAGTTCTTCAGACAAAATGATCAAATAAGATACAAGGCAAAAATAATTAGACTGACATTCAATTTTTTAAAAGCAACATTCAAAGCAAGGCCATAATGGTTAGGGTTTTCAAAAAACCAGTAAAAGAAAGTGTGAACCAAGTATTTTATATCTAGTTAAGCATTCCTTAAATATAAAGGTTATCAAAAAAGTTTAAGCACACATGAATTTAGGGAATTCTCTAATGAGATCTTCTTAGGGAAACTAGAACAAGTTCCATCTAAACAAAGATGCCTGGGGAAAATTCAGTGAAAGGACTGATACTGAGCATTTTAATAAATGCAATTTAAATGTAATGCTAAAACTAAAGTGAGGATGAGGGTTGACTACTAATGTACAAGTTTCATATGTTGTGACAAAGTACAATTTTGTTTTAATGGAAGGAAGAAGGAGATATAAAGAGGAAATTTGAGTACATTGATTCTTGTACAGATAATGGAAGGTAAAGGATACCATTGAAAACTGACAAACCGGCTAGTAAAAGTATGAAAACCAGGAACTAAGGGCATGAAAAGGGTACAAGTATAAAGACAGTATCTAGAACAAAGTTTAATCCTTACAAAATACTTTAGAGAAATTATGATCACATCATATAGAGAAAGTAACATAAAAGGATAACATAAAACATATAATTGTAAAATATTATGACAGAAATTAGACCAAACCTATAGATGTATCAATAAATGTGAATAGACTTAATTCACCTATTAAAAAAAGAAAAGATTTTTAAGTTGCTCACCAAATGAGACTTAACTATATGTTATATTCAAGAGGCGGACCTAAATAAAGTAACTTAGAAAGGGAAAATGTTAAGGGATGGACAAATAGAAACAATAAGAAAACAGGGATAGCAATTCTTTTATCAGACCTAGTATAATCTAAGCCCACAAGCATTAAAGGTAAAAAGGGACATTTTTAATGCTAAAAGTCCAATTGACAACATATATGATAATAAGCCACACTCATGGGGGTAGAGGAGAAAATGTAAAGAATCTGCTATCTTTTGACTATCAAAGAGCTATACACGATTATTGCAATCTAGTCATTTAATGTTTTTTTCCACATTAAGAATGGAAATGGTATAACAATTCTGAGATTATACACATTTGAAAACTGTTAAAGTTAATATATTTTTGATTATGGAAGTCAAGGTTCTTATTGTTGAAGAATGTAGTTGCACACAAATAAAGGGGAAGGCTAGAACATATGTTGAGTATTGGTTTGGTATGGGCAGTACTAGTGAGAACTCGTTACTTTGCACTTCTGTCTTTTGAGAGACACCGAGAACAATGACACCCTAGGAAGAAAGAGTGAAACTATCTCCTTGATATTGGTTTCTAAGTCCATGCTCAAATAAAAGGTAACAAGGCTCCTTAAAGAAAATAGTTGATTCCAAGGCTTGGGCAAAGAAAGTAGAAGTCTGGAACATCTTGTGGTGCAAGAAAGTAGAGGCTGAAAATAAAAAGGAGGCAGTGTAAACAGACAAAACACTGTGTTTCTGAGATTCATTAGTTCCCATTATATGAATGAATATACCAATGAATATACCAAACGTTTTCTGTGCATTCTCTGTTGATGGGCATTTGGATAGTTTCCAGTTTGGGTCAATTAGGAGTTATGCTGCTATGAACATTTTTGTACAAATCTTTTGATAAACATGTATGCATATTTCAGTTTGGTGTATATTTAAGAAGTGGACTGCTAAGTCATAGGGAATACATTTGTTCAGTTTTGATAGATACAATCAATTTTCTAAAGATGTTTTACCAATTTACTATCTTACCAGCAGTGTGTGAATTCTAATTGTTCAATATTCTAACAAAACCTCACAATTTTCTGCATTTTTTTATTAGCCATTCTGATTTTTTCTTTTTCTTTTCCTTTTTTTTCTTTTCTTTTCAAGACAGAGAGACAGTCTTCTTCTCTCACCTGGGCTAGAATGCCCTGACATCAGCCTAGCTCACAGCAACCTCAAACTTCTGGGCTCACGTGATCCTCCTGCCTCAGCCTCCCAAGTAACTGGGACTACACAGGCATACACCACCACGCCTGGCTATTTTTTTTCTGTTGATTTCGCTCTTGCTCAGGCTGGTATTGAACTCCTGAGCTCAAGGGATCCTCTTGCTGTGGCCTCCCAGAGTGCTAGGATTAGTAGGCGTGAGCCACCGTGTCTGGCCAGCCATTCTGATTTTTAAAGAAGTAAATAAATAGAGACAGATTATCGCAAAGAAAAGACAATTAATTGGCAGATCTCACAGCAGTTGCTTTGGAAGTCAGAAGACAGTAGAAAATAGATCTTCAAAAAGGTCTCCTATATTCTGTATCAAAACATTAAGTCAGATCATGTAATTTTCACTTCAAAACTACCCAATGGCTTTCAGTCGTGTCCTAAATAAAACAAGCAACCCACTCCACAAATTCTTCATTTCATACTAATAAGACCTTAATACATTGGTACCCTCTTACATTTCTGAACTTCTTCTGCTTATGTGGTCCTGGCCACGCAGTCCTTTTTATTCTCCCTGGAACACACACCAAGCATGTTTCTACCTCATGTAATTTTCACAGGCTGTTCCTTGGCATGGAAAACTTTTCCCACATATGGCCACATGGCTTCGTCATCAGATCTTGTCTCAAACTTCTTAAATAGCAACCTTCCTGCCACTTCCTTATCTTCTTCACTGAATTATTCTACTCCTTGAAATTTATCCTCAGTTAACATACTACAAATTTTATTTCTTAATCATATTTATCTGTCTTCTTTTATTAGGATATATGTTCCTATAAGCACCAATTTTGTCAGTTTTTTTAGTACACTTCTGTATAACTATGCCTTAGAACAAAAACCAGCATATAAGAAAATTTTACATAAATTAATACATTAAGATATTGAATTAATAAAATCTTGATTTTCAAAGTTTTAATATTGTGTGTCTTCTATTTATGCATTCTCTTTGGATTTACACTACTTTGTATTCATATCGATTCTTGAAATTGTGGCTTAATGAATTTCATAAATTTTGGAAATTTTTCAGCTTATATTTCCTAAGACATTAATTTTTTCCTTCCTCTTTCATTTCTGATGGAAGTATGATTACACATATTTTGAACCATTCTACCATACCCCTTATATCTTTTTCATACTTTTCTATAACATTTCTATATTTTCTCTATATTTCTACCACGATACTTTTTGACTATAAGTCTTCAAATTCACTAATCTTCTCATCTCTTTTCTCTCGAGAACCTACGTGTATTCACTACACTTTTCATTTCTAGGAATTATTTGCTTCCTTTGTTATGGTTTCCAATTCTCAGGTGAAATTCTTTATATTTTTACCTATTTTATTAAAATTTATTAGTTATATTTAAGTTCATTTTTGATAATTCCAGTATTTGGATCACTCGTGGGTTTGTTGTTTTATCTATGTTCTTGATATTTGTCATTTGGTTCTTATTTCTCCTTATTTCTGATAATTTTTAGGTAATGCAATATGTATTAATGATGGCAAAGGCTCCTCTAGATGCTACTTTTTTTTCCTCCATGGTAGATTTAATTTTTTTCCTACAGGAAAATGGAGTATGGGCAGCTTATTTCATTCCAGATCAGATTTGTCATTTTTTATTTAATAATAGGTTTTACCTCTTTTAGAGCCTCAACTGAAAGAGTGAATTTTTACCAAAGTCCCTCGTTCTTATCAGGCTGGGGTATCAACTTTTTGTCTCCCAGCATCTTGAATCTTCTGGAACAACTGAATCCTGTTATAGTCTTTTTGATACCTGTTTTATGCTTTCTCAGCAACTCATCCAATAATATTGGAGTCATTTAATTGTATCTCCCTGATAGTGACGTTCTGTTAGTGCCTGCTGCCCTTGTTTTCCTCTGATACATTTAAACACCTTTTAAAATACTTTACTTAGCTTTGGTTCTTGCCAAGAGGGCTAGTTTAATACAAGTTATGTCATTCTTGTTAAATGTGGAAATTTCTCTAACAATATATTTTCAATTAAAGTCTGCAACTATTTCAAATAAGAGAAAGTTGTGGTTTGAGAAATGAGAAAAGAAATTTCTCCTTTCTTTTCTAGGAAAATAAATGTTAATGATAAACTCAAACTCCTTCATTTCATTGTTAGGTTAAAATTTTAATAACAGAGAAGCTACTGATACTCAATAATTATCATGCCAATTCAAAGCTTTTCTTGCACTATGGTGGTTTACAGAAAATATATATATACACACATATGTAATAAGTATACATAACATATATTTATATGTATATCTTTATGAGATAACAATAAAAATACTATTTCTCTATATTAGAAAAATCAAGAAGCAAGGTCGGCTTCATAATTTGCAGGGCTTATTTTTAAAAATTAATTAAAAAATATCTACAGCAAAATATTAAACAGATTTTAGAGACTAGTATATGCTACTTATTTATTTCTAAAATTTATAAATAGGAAACAACTCTAAAAATCTCCCTCACTGTAATGTTCTAAGTAATTTCCTTAATGGCGATTTGTATGCAGTAATAAATAATCCACTGAAAAAAAATTCCACATAATGAGAATGTATACAAGAGGCACTATTCTTTTAAAAGAATATGTGTGAACTGTGTAGGAAAATAACTAGAACCTCTCTCAATATACCAAAATAAATGCAAAAATTCATGTACTTTATATATTGACTATAATGTATATTCTCTTCTTGAGAGGTCTTCTGGGAGCTGCCTTTTTTATGGTTGGAACCATCATTTTCATCCTGCTGCCTTATTCCAAGGCCAATTATCTATAATGTTATAATTTCTTTTTCATATCATGATACATTTTCTTGGTAAAAATTCAGTTAAATATAAATTGAGACAAGGGAGTATTATGACTCTTTCAATTAGAAACAGATTTGATAAAAACAGGTTTCAACTATTGCTTTTAATAATAAAAGATAGCCAATTACTTAAAATTTTTCCCATATATCATGCTTTTGAAATTACTTGTTCTATTCCCCTGGCTTGAAATGCTTTTACCATCCTTATTTAATTGTCAAATCCTTGGTTATATTTCAGGATTCAGTTTAGACAGAAAGTCATGTTGGAACTTGCTGGCTGAATTCTGGCTGACTCTCTGCTTCCATAGCACCTTCTACAGAGCATAGATGGGTTATTTGATGTAGAATACTAGAATACTGTGTCATGTGTTATCAGTATAGCTCGTTCTCATGGCAGGACCCTGCTTTAGTAATCTTTGTAATCCTAGCATATAGTACGTGTTCAATAATAACAGTTTGATCAAACCAAAGTGAACTAAACCAATTGTGTTTGTAACTTTGTTCATCAAATATTTATTTAGTGCCTAGCATTTTTAATACCAGTGAGCAAGAAAGATATTATCACTTCCCTTACAGATATCAAAATACTAACAACCAAGATTAAAAATGAAAAGGAAATGCTACTGCAATCATAGCTATGAGGAGGGTATCGAGTGTTAACAGGCATGTAACAAGGATCTTAGGGTTTCAAAATTACCTAGCATAAAATGAGACTGCTAAACAAATATCTTTACTATTTGCATTAAAAATTATCATAAAGATTGTTGTATATTTTTCTCATTGTTCTCAGATGTGATGTCATCCCTTCTTTTCAAATTTTAGACCAAGAGAAGGAAATCAAGGGTATCCAAATGGGCAAAGAAGAGGCCAAACTATCACTCTTTGCTGATGATATGATCTTGTATTTAGCCCCAAAGATTCAACCAAGAGACTCCTGGAATTGATAGGTAAATTCAGCAAAGTCTCAGTTTAAAAAATCAATGTACACAAATCAGTAGCTTTCATATCTGTCAACAACAGTTAAACTGAGATTCAAATCAAAGACACAATACCTTTCACAATAGCAACAAAGAAAATAAAATACCTAGGAATGTATGAATGCCTTTGTATTCACATTGAGTCCAAGAGATACAAGACTGCACATTTAGAAGCAGAAAGTTATGCATGAAATGGACTCCCAGGTCATCTTGTCCATTCCTATAATCTTCATATATCTTAACCTTTATATTTCTTACACATAGGTGAATTTTTGCTTTCAGATCTGACTTTTCTTAATACAGACCATAAGATTGCTTGATTATATTATTAGTGCATAATTTATATTAAAAATTGTACTATCTATCATCATTCACATTTGTAAAATGAGCATGCTCTGCCTTGACTATCAATGGTTTCAGAAAGGTTTCAGAAAAGGGTTTTAGAGGATATGCTAAATGGTGAATAATGCTTTTGGTCCCCTGTACCTACTATTCTTTGTCACCTCCTTTTTACCAAGCATGAGTTTTCTAACCATGAATGATTTTAGTAACTTAACCTCACTTATTTTGGAGAAACTGCTTTCCAGGTAACTTTTGGAAAATCGACTTTTGTTCGTGGGCCATTTGCTGAAGACAGAGAACAACTTTTCCATCTTCAAGTAGAAAATACTTAGACACATCCTGAGCATTATTAGCCTCCAAGTACAAACCTGTTAACTAATTATAAATTATAGAGTGGCAAAGTCCTCCAAAAACAAGGAAGAAAATTCTTATCCTAATAAGATGGTCTACATATGGAATGGGCTTCCTTCTTGGGAATGCTGTAAGCATTCCCTATAAGTGAGCAATAAACTATTCAGAGAGTTCTGATCTTGAGAGAAACTTAAGCAAAATAATCTTAAGGTCTTTAAATTCTAATACTTAAATTTGTTTTAAATGTGAACTTCTGAGTTGATTATATTCAGTGGATACCATTATCAACTAATTCATTACTATATTTTTAGGATTCTTAAAAGACGGAGGCCACAGATGAATAATTTCACCCCATACTACCCATTGGAAGGGATAGAAAACTACCACATGTGCATATCCTGGATTTTGATCCTAGAACACTAGGACTAAATTCGTTTAGAAAAAGAATCATATTCCAGACAAGGTAAGATTCTTCTTTCCTGAGAGCAAAAGAATAATATAGCAAATTAGTTTTGATATATTAGTTTGAAAGCCCACATGGCCAAGGGTATTACATGATAAATCTACATTAAATTTTTTTAATTTGTTGCAAAATCTCCTTAAAAGAGATAAAACATAAAAATGCTTTGGTATTTAACCTCAAAGGAAATTATTTACTTATATATTTGTGTTTTTTCTCTAAGCACATTTGTTGGTTGAAATCGACAGTAACATATAGGTGTCTTCTATTAAACACAATTTGCAGTTATCAGTGCAAAATGAAAATCTCATGTTAAAAAATTACTAATATTAATAGTTACAAGATAACAATAGCAGAGCATTAAAGCATGCATGACACTATTGCAATGTTGGGCCCTGTGTGATTCTGAGTTTATATGCCTATGAAGTGGGCTGTGTTTATACATTTTCCCCATAGTTGTTTCTCCTGCTTCTCATTTATTTTTCTATTTCTATTCTAAAACCATGTCGGGGCTTATCAGAAAGTATACGGATCTGTATATGTATAAAAACACTGAACTTGTTTATTTGGATGTATTATTTACTTCTTTACTTTTCAGAGTTCATGAAGATTTTCTTCAGTTTTTGGTGTCTATTTTATTTTATTTCTTCTTTTAGCTTTAATAGCTTACTTATTTTATACATTTTCTCAGGTTTTTCTATTTTTTAAGTCCTGGGATGCTATTACTGGCTTTATGGGTGTATCTTCTGACTCCATATCATTATAGATTCTTTATTAGTCTATATTATTATTATTATTGGATCACAAACTAATTTTCAGTGGAGATTACTTAATTTGTGGGAATCATGTGAGGCCTGGCTTGTGAAAAAACAAAAACCCTGTGTGGCAGGTTGATTTGATCAAGTTAATATTTTGGATTGGCAATGTGAATTCAGACAGGTCAGAACTTTAATTTCTTTCACAGGTGAAAATTTGTTTTGCTTGTGTTATCCATATTCTCTTCCTGGACAACCTAGGCCCTGCAAGATTAGTATCCATGTGGTTCTGTGGTCAGTGGGTGGATAACTTCTAGTTTCCTGCAATTAGCAGTAGCCTCATGAGATTTGGTATAGGAATTTCACTGGCAGTTCCCTGCAATATGCACAGGCAAAGGCTTGTATTTTTATTATAATATGCCTTTATTTTATCCAGCATTTTAGGATCTTATAGCAAAACATGTTCTTATTAATTCAGTTCACCATGTTGTCAGATTATTCTCTGTGGTGGCTTCCATATTATTTAAACTTTCTAAATCTGTTTCCCATTATGTAAAGAAGAGTATTGTTCTAGACCAGGCATCAGAAAACTTTTTCTTTAAGTGGTCATATAGCAAATATTTCAGGCTTTGTGGGCCATATGGTCTCTGTTGCAACTACTCGACTCTGCCATTACATCATGAAAATAGCCATAAACAATACATAAATAACCCAGTATGGCTGTGTTCAAATAAAATTTCATTATTAAAAACAGGCAGTCATCTGAATTGGAGCCGTGGCTCACATTTTGCTCACCCTTGATTGGATCACAGATTCTTATTCTGCTTCCATAGACAGAATTCAGGAATGTGCATGGATCTCTCTGAAAATGTCTATAAAAACAGAAAAATATGCAGCAGTTTTTGTAAATGTTTATGGAACTATTTGTATTCACTGATAGTGATTTTTTCCCCTGCAGAGAAAGACTACATCTTTCTCCAAATGTTTGAAAGATTCAAGGCTCTAAAAATATAAATTAAATCATGCTAACACCCCTGAATACTAAAGCCCTAGAATTCTCTGTTAAATTTTATTTTAACACATTTCCTTTCCAGTATAAAACAAATTCACTACATTTTAAATAATTTTAAAGTAATATTCTGGGCTTCTTTTTACCTCAAAGCAAACATGAACATGGAAGGAAAATAAGTAGGGAGGCTCATAAGACATGATACTAACATTTCTTTTGGCTAATTCTAAGACCATGTCACGACATTTAAAGAACTTAAGGTCAACTTACTTAACAAAATACTTCCTCTCCCACTAATTTTAACTGCTAATTTTAACATCCTATCAGCAAAACTACATATTAATACTTGTTCAACTACTGATGTAGAAACCAAACACCACCCATCTGGACTCACTCTGTTATTTCCATCATTAATTGTTGGCTCCAAAGGTCTAAAAATAGCTCAACCATAGTTTTACCTTCTGAATGGAATATAAGCTTTCTGGTTTTTTTTTTTTCTTTTTCTTTTTCTATCACCTGGGCAAAGATAAAGCCACTAATAAATGCAGGTGCTTATTTCTGGATTTTAGCCAAAGTTTCTGTTTAAGGTGGTTTAATTAAAGTAGGTCATCATTGGCAGGCATTTTTTGCTTAGACTGTTTCTGAAAGAATGAAGGTAAATTAATAGTGGTCTAATAATTTTTTTCTGAGTCTCTGGAATGATTTAATTCTCTTTTTTATGTACTCTTAGATAGCTAATCATTAACAATCATAAGTAGTATATTATGATTTTGTCTGTCTATAAATACAGTTGGAAATATTAAATTAATATTTGAAAGCAATATCATAATAGCTATTAGTAGGGTTTAAAAATTTACCTTGGTGAATAGTCTGACAGTCAAAAATAAGTTTAATAACACAATTTGAATATTATTTTTGAAAAAGAAAAAATAATGAAATCAAGGTAGTCTTAGAATAATAGATTTTCAGGATCACATTTTAGACTTTTCTAATAGCCAAAGCATACAGTTTATACATAAGAGTACCTAACATTATTATTTCCTGCCAATTAACAAAATACAGAGTAGAACTAAATCTGGAAATATAGCTCATCTAATTTTACCCAGTGGTATCTCTAGAGTAATTTCAGTCAGGTTATTTGGACGTTTAAAAATTTTTGTTTTGTTCTTCTCTTTATTTATTTAACATTTCAATTACTGAATGCAACCAGACAGTGTGGAGAAATTATAAACAATTGTCAGCTGGAGATGATAATGTAGTTTTATTTTAAATAAAGAAAAATTTAACTTGGTATTGGTATAATCTGGGTTCCATAAATTGGTAAAATGTATAAACAGATCTAAGGCTTGAATGTACAGAATTCCATTCATGGTAACTATTAAATGTTGAGACAGAGAGTCCATCTGAAACAAATAGTAGGAAGTAAAATCTGTCAACTTTAAGTGTCCCAATTGCATTGACACCATTTATTTATAACATTTTATAAAATGTTTATGGTAAGTTAACAAGTCCTACTCAGTTAGAGGGCTGAAGACATTATTAGTCACAGGAAAGTCAAAAGAAAAGACTCTTATCAAAACTACATACTAACTATTTTAGTGCCTTTTAATATGAAAAATGAAGAGGAGCAAGAATTGTAACTGTTTCCCGTAAAGAAAAAAGAAAACATAAAAATCTGTATATTAAGCATCTGCTCAAACTTCTATTCTGAAGGTTGTATTTTTTCTTGATTAAAGCTGTTAACCTTTGTAAATCTCTTGCGTTTGATCCAGGTGGCAAATACATTTCTCTTTTCTATGTGTTGATATTACTCATCAAAGATGATCTGATCACTAGCTTTGAATTTATAAGCCCCAAGAGAAGCATATTGCATTTACATTTCCCCTTAATTCTGTATGTATTTTGTAGGTTTTGGAAAGTGAGGAAAGTAATGACTAAGTGGAGGAAAAAAGGAGAGGAAAGTGCCTATTGCTATTTAGACACATTTGAAAACATGTCCTGTTAGTCAATCCCTCAGGAATTCACATTAGGAGATAAGAGGAAAGGGGTCCAGCAAAGAAAGAAGAAAGGAATTGAAAGGTTTGAAACAAACAGAAGTGCTTAACTTATCCACTACCCTCTATTCTCGTTCAAACATTCATCTACTCATTAATTCATTTGACAAATGTTTATTTATTACCTACACAATGCTAGAATCTATTTTAGGAAGTGAAGATTAATAAATGAATGGAACAGACAGAAGTCTCTAATATTACAAAGCTGATACTGTAGTGAAAGAAGTCAAACCAAGAGGTAATACAATACATGAATAGTAAGTCAAATGATTATGAGTGTACTGAGGAAAAATATAAAGCACGGGAGGAGGACAGGTAATATGTACAGGGAGGACTTGGGGCGGGGGACAGAGAGGAGCCATGTAGGTATTAGAGCAAAGGAAACGGGGAATGGTACGGGAATTCTGTTTTTTTTTTGTGATGGCCCACAGAAATAAAGATAAAGACTATAATAATACTATGCCTGGTGGCTTTAAGGCCAATAGTCATTTTCAAGATACAAAGAAAACCCTTGGTGAACATTCACTTGTCTTTTTTTGTCTCTCAGCTTTTCCCAGTGACTTGAAGGAGCAATTTTTTTTCTTCCCTTCAATTCTGCATTAGTAGAATTTTCATTTCAATTGTTGGCCAACACAGGCCTCTTCACACTGCTTATTGAGTATCATGCTTTCAGTTCTTTGGCCTTCTGTATATCACATGCTACCGTAAAGACTATAGAAAGTTCTGCTATTTTACCCTCCTTGCACACAGTCAAGTTAGCCTGCCCCAGTTTTACAGATGCTGGCAGGAGACACACACTCTTGGACCAGAGACAAAGGACTTTATTACTCACAGTGCAGCAGACAACATGATATGGTTAGGATGGGTTAGGAAACCACCAAATTTGTAAGGGGGATGCTGAAAAACTGCCCTGCCCTTCCCCCAGAAGGAGATATTATCTTCATTAATCTGGTAAAGAAACTAGTCTGCCCTCTGCCCTGGAAGGAGATGCTGTTTCTCTCTTTCAAGGCTGTTTGCTATACAAAAATCCTTGAAAAAGTAGTCCAGAACAAAATCTGTCAATGGCTCTTTACAAGATGCGTAGAAGCATGAGAAATCCATGGAGAACTGTCTCCCAACAGCTGCATGATTGCTCACCCTCCAACCTTATACAAGTTGGCAAGACTTTCATGCTTATCACTGAGATTTGCAATCCTGACTCTCTTTTCTCCTGGATAAATTGTCTTCATTCATGACTCCCATTTCCTGATTCTATGGTTCTTCCAAATCCACTAGTCTATATATCGCATTCCTATTATAAAATTTAATTAAATGTATTTTAATTTAACAGATGACCTTGCATCTTACAGAAATTGTGAAGTAGCTGAAATTTTATTTCAATACCCTAAAATTCCCCTATATTTTTTCTTTACTTCTGGATGATATCTGTTTTATTATTTGCTTTCTTGCCTTAGGAAAGGATGTGAACAATGATTTATTCTAGGGTGTTAATAGCATAATGGACTGAATAATCACCCTTTCAAGATCATTTGCATTTTAACAAGTGTATAGTCATAACCAAAGAAATGGTCATTATTTGTAAAAATAATAAAGGTTAATTGAAAAGCTATATTAAGGCAGAAAAAACCTTTTGTGCATCCACCTAATTCCGAAAAAGATTCCCTCCTGTGGGGACAGCGTGTGACCTCAGGTGCATGAATCAGACCCAAGAGACTGAGACCTGCTTTATCCTGATCAGCTCTGCCTTTATCTGTGTTATATATTGGATCATTGCCAAAGATTTCATTGAAATAAGAGCTTTGCAGCTAAGGAAAGGAAAACATCATCATCAACAACAACAAAAATATCTGAAGGTCACTGGTCTAATTTATTTATGACTTGGAACTATCCATACCTTGAGTTCTTTCATTTTTACTCCTTTTGTCTGTTTAAACATCATTAATTAAGGAGGCAGTACATGGCACAGACCATTTATCTATGATTCCTGTTAACCATGGAGCTGTTTTCTAATCCAAATCTACCTCAGTAAAATCTGGAAAAAGTACATTAGTTCATGGTGACTAATGATTCTATATTCAGAGAACGAATGATGTTGTTTAAATAAAGTGTGCAAATACATTTTAAAATATTCAGATCGACTTAGGAGCATATTTCTTTCAATTCACATAAGGAGCATTTACTGTTAATCTCTACATAATTACAGAAGACACATTTTCTCTCTATTATTTGGTGTGACTAAATATAGTGTCCTTGTGTACTGGAAACTTGTGACAATCTAAGAATGTGACTTTTGATTTGTAGAATAGTGTCAAGTATCATGGGCATAATTGGTGAGAATTTGCATTATAATTTTCCAGAAAAATTGGTTCTTCTTCCTGTGACTATATTCCCAAAATACCCAATTACTTCAATTCAACTAGAAATACCAAAGACTTCTTTCTATCTTAGTGACTCAATCATTAAAACTGCATGACAGAAACTTTATTATAATATCCAAAAGGGAATTAATATTCCTCAGGATGAAAAAAATATTGCTTGTCTTTTCTTTAGGATATTATTTTTCTATTCTAAAACATGCATTAAAAAAGAACAGGCATTTTTTTCCCAAAGAATTATGTTGCTAAAGTTGAAAGTTAATTTTAATTTGATTATTATTTTAAGGAGAAAGAAACTTTTAACAATGGATAACTGTGTCAATGTTTTTTATGTTCACAGATATTTACACTAAAGTATTAAGAGTCTACAGCAAATTTTCCACGGTTGGGCTTGCGCCACTGTCCCTTACCTTCAGGGCATGTTTGCCTTTAGTCCGCATGATGATTTGCTAAACACTTTGTGATAATCTGTCTACTGTGGCTGACAGCACTGAGTCCTGTCTAGGGGTAGGCTGCATCTCTCCAGGAGTTTCATAAATTAATCACTGTCACTTCTTCTACTGCCTATTAAACCTAGGAAATCAATATGCCTCTCTCTATGTATGGGCTTCTAGGAAGATTTCTTATAAAAACTGTCAAATAAGTGCTGCTTGATAACTGAACTAGCTCCAATTCCAAGCGTGTAAATTTGCCATTCTGGAACACAGAGTAAAGCAAAATGCTAATGCAGATTTAAATTGGACATTAAAAAAGCACCATATGTTTTTCATAGAAATTCCCTTATAGTAAGGCCTATATGCCCTAAAAAGTAAATAGCATTCTAAGGTTTGTCTCATGAACATTCTGACAACTTATTCTGGTATCTCTAAAATTTCTCTTCAAATAATTTTAGCAAATATTTTGTATTTACTTATCATTTTTTAAAAATTTTTGTCTTTATTTCATCTTTATTGTATGGTATTAAAATAACCAGTTTTATAAATCTTTAATCAATTTTGACAATGCATATTTTAATTTAAAATCATCAATTTTATGTTTACAGTTTAAAATTAGTATAAATTTTGTATGAAACTATGTTAATTTTAAAAATAAATTTTCTTAATTTATGTTTGCATTTACCATTTTTATCATTAATTCATGAAAGATTTGACTATTTAACTTTTTTTTTCAATAAAGTACATTTGATTGATTTTTTATGGCTTATTATTTTTTTTAAAATTTTTGAAATATGTGCTGAAAACTAATGAATTTCAAAATTTGTGAAATCCAACCAGGCTTAAAAGGAAATTCATAACTCTAAATACATATATTAGAAAAAAAGAACTACAGAAAATAAATATTCACCTCTTAGGAAAAAATCAAATGATCAAAAAATAAAAGCTTACAGATATAGGTGACAATGATATTATAAACAAATACACAAACAATGGTCAAGATAAAAAGTTGATTCTTCAGCATTACTAATAAAGTTGATGAGGAAAATAAAACCACTAAAACAGAGTAAAAGTATTAAGAATTTTGAAAGATATAATTTCACCTATACTCTGCACATATTATACAATTAAAAAAATGTACGAATAACTTTATGCCATAACTATATAAAGTATGCCATGTACAAATTCCTAGACTATTATATCTTACCAAAACTAACTTAAGAAAATTTGAAATCTCAAACTCTTATACCTGTCAAAGAAATTTAATCTATAATATCAAACCCTTTCTCAAAGGAAACCGTGGACTCAGGTGGTAATACCGATAAATAATGTTAATCTTACATACACTATTAGAGGATAAAGTTCGATAAAGCCATCATAAACTTGATATCTAAACAATATTTAATATTATAAAAGTGTAAATACTCATCAAATTACTCTGTGTATTCAATGTAATCACATGTTTGAAACTTTGTGTGTTTTTATGTGAAACTTGACAAATGATTTTAAATTTATGTGAAATTTCAAAGACCAAGAATAAACATTTGTAAAATAGAATAATGAGAGACGATTTGCTTTACTGAATATCCATGGTTTTAATAAAAATCCATTCATTAAAAATGTGTGTTATAAGGAGAGAGAGAGAGAGAGAGAGAGAGACACTAGTGAAACTAAAAAGGAAGTGGAAACACAGATGAGGGACTGATTCAGAAAAAGTTAGCATTCGAAAGCATTAAGAAAGGATGATTCTTTTCAGTAAATGGCGCTAGATCAATTGAGTAAATTTATGGAAGAAAATAAAGCCTGATGTCTACCTTACCACATACATAAAAATAAATCACAGATGTGTTGTAGATCAATAATTATAAAATGCAAAATAATCAATTTTCATAAGTTAATATAGCAGGGTATCTTTAAGGTCTTATAGCAGGCAAAGTTTTATTCACTAGGACATTAAAAATAAGCACTGAACAGGAAGGTATAGATTGATAAATTGATCCACCCTACAACTAAGAACTTCTGTACGTCAAAAGAAACCATTAAAGGAATGTAAATGCCGTGCAACAAATAAGAAAATAAATGTATTTGCAACACCTATGAAAGCTCATGCCTAGAATATCTAATGATATCTAATAATATATGATTAATTAAAAGGGGCTAAAACTTATTAGAAATATGAACAAAGCACTTGAACAGGCACTTCATAAAAGAGATATTCAAATGGCTATTAAATATCTGAATATTGCTTACCTGTTAGTTATTAAAGAAATGTAAATTATAACTACAATAATATACAAATGTAACACATACCAGAATGGTTAACATTTTAAAATATAACCATAACAAGTGTCAAAAAAGATGTGGAGTAATATTAATAGGAACTCTCAAATATTGCTGTTGAGTGTGTAAATTAATTCATCATTTTTGGAGAAAGTACTTTTTCTGCTAAACTTGACTTTAGTACCTAGTCATTTTATGCATGGTTTTATATCAAACAGAATCATGTGCAAGAGGCAAGTTTCAAATTCTTCATAACTGTGTACTGTAATAATCAAAAATTTGGAACAACTAAAATTCCCCTGAAAACTAGGATGAATAGTGATTGCATTGAATCTGTAGATTGCTTTGGGTAGTATGGACATTTTAACAATATTGAATCTTCCAATCCATGAACAGGAAATATCTTTCCATTCTTTGTGTTCTCCTCAATTTATTTCATAAATGTTTTATAGTTTTTGATTGCAGACACCTTTAATTTCTTTGGTTAAGCTTATTCCTAAATATTTTATTTTATTTGTAGCTATTATAAATGGGATTACTTTCTTGGTTTCTTTTTCAGATTGTTTGCTGTTGGCACATAGAAATCTTACTGATTTTCGTATGTTGATTTTGTATCCTTCAACATTACTGAATTTGTTTATCAGTTCTATAGTTTTTCGATGGAGTATACCATATGATCCAGCAATCCCACTGCTGGGTATAGGTAGGTTGTCTATTCGGTCTATTGATTAATTCCTTACCTATGTAGAAGCCTTTTAATTTAATCAAGTCCCATTTATTTATTTTTGTTGTTGCTATGATTGCCACTGGGTTCTTCCTCATAAATTATTTGCCTAGGCCAATATCTAGAAGAATTTTTCCTATGTTTTACTACTCTGCCATGAAGAAGGATGAATTAAGGCCTTTTGCAACATTTTGGATGAAACTGAAGACCATTATCTTAAATTATATATATGAAGAATGGAAAAGCAAGCAGCACATGTATTTGCTATCAAATTGGAACTGACTGATAAGTACACGTGTACACAGAGGGAAGCAAAACTCAGTGAAAATCAAGCAGGGAGAAGAGAGGAGGATAAAAAACTACGTAATGAATACAATGAACACTGTCTAAGTGACACACTTATAACCCTGACTCAACCATAACAAAATTGATACATGTAACCAAAAATATTTTTACCCCATAATATTTTGAAATAATAAAAAAGAAAGGAAGCCAGTATGTCAAAGAGATATCTGCGCAACGATGTTTATTGCAGGACTATTCACAATAGCCAAGACATGCAATCAACCTAAATACCCATCAATGGATGAATGAATAATTAAAATGGTGCATATTCATAATGGAATATCACTCAGCCATAAAAAGAATGAAATCCTGTCATTTGTAACAGCATGGATGAACTGGAGGACATTATGTTAAGTGAAATAAATCAGGCACAGAAAAACAAATATTGTGTGTTTTCACTGATATATGGGAGCTAAAATAAAACCTGAACTTATGGAGATAGAGTAGAATGATAGTTACCGGAGGCTGGGAAGGGTAGTGAGGAGGAAAAAAGAGGAGCTCATTAATGGGTACAAAAATACGGGTAAATAGAAGGAATAAGATGTAGTGTTCACTAGCACAATAGGGTAACTATAGTTAACAGTAATTTATTGGCTATTTCAAAGTAACTAAAAGAGTAGAATTGGAATGTTTCCAACAGAAGGAAATGATAAATGCTTGAAGTCATAGATATCCCAATTATGCTGATTTGATCATTACCTATTGTATACTTCTATCAAAATTTGACATGTAACTCATAAATATGTATGAGCATTATCCTGGATAGAGCTGAAACCCATTCTACTAAGTGAAGTATCCCAAGAATGGAAAAACAAGCACCACATGTACTCACCATCAAATTGGTATTAACTGATCAACACTTATTTTATAAATGGAAAAAAATAACTAAAAATAATAAAAAAAACATTTAAAAAGTACTTTGGATAAATAGCCTGTGTTTTATTTATAGAATGAAACATTATTATTCATTAAAAAACAGATATTGCAGACACATGAAACAACATAAATGAATCTCAAAAACATGACTTTAAATGAAAGAAGCCAGTTTCAAAAGTATACATGTGTAAAATTTCTTTTTTTCTCATCTATGGTTATAATATAATTTCTTTTACATAAAATAAAGCACAAAACTAATCAATGGTGTTTAGAGATTAGGAAGTAATTATTATAAACATCAGCATTGTGTTACTTTAGTAGGATGAGGATAATAATTGAGAGAAGGTTTGAGAGGAACTATAGTGTGCTAGACATATTTTATTTCTTGACCTGTGTGTCTTGGTTACCCACATATTTAATTTTTAATTTATCCAGCTGTAAAATTATCTTTCTTCCCCTTTTTATTGATAGTTTATTATATTCAGTACACAAGGAGTTAAGAGAAAGAGGGTCCAATAGGAAGGGGAGAACAGAGAGAGAGAGAAGAAAGAATCTACTAAGGTATTTTGATGGTGTTCGGCATAACTTTTCCGAAATATGTGTGATGTATTAATTTTGACATATTTAACTTCGGTTTTCCAGATCCAAACTTAATCCAAGTTCACCTACAGCAATATTCAGAAAACTCTAAAACATGGCTGATTAATGTTATCTCTTAATAACATATATTTATTACAGAGAGAACTTCAAAACCGATCAACACCAAACATACTACATATGATTTTGGTTGGTTAATATAATTTTTCACTTGCTAAATGTCCATGCATCATTGTTTATTTCCCAAGAAAGTCCAGGAGAAATGAGTTAAAAAATGCAAGCAGGAAGAACTGTGTAATTTTTAAGTGTAATTTTAAAAAGAGAAAAATTTGGATTTGTCTTAATTGTTGGATCCTGCTTCTGCATTCAAATGAACCAATGACTCTGGTGTTTTTATTCATAAGATTTTTATATTATTAAATCCAATATAATTTATGTTGGATAAAATTCAACAGCTCAATGTCTATTTGCTAATATCTAATTTAATTGATTCTTTTAAACCTACTAAAAGTCTTTCCTTGAAAGAAACAATGCTTACACAGGTGCTGAGCACGGCGGTGCACCTGCAGCTACTCTGGAGGCTGAAGCAGGAGGATCACTAGAGCCCAGGAGTTCAAGTGCAGGTGAGCAACACAACCAAATCCCATCTCTAAAATATAATAATAAAAATAAGTAAAAAAGAAATAATAGTTACATAGAAGCCCAACATGTAGAAAGGACAAAAAATAATGCTGTCTGGTTTTCATTTAGATATGGCCATAGGTGATAGTCAAAACCTCAACTTTGCCTTCAGTGACATAGAAAAGCATAATTGGAGGCTGGGTGCAGTGGCTCACGCCTGTAATCCTAGCACTCTGAGAGGCTGAGGCAGGAGGATTGCTGGAGGTCAGGAGTTCAAGACCAGCCTGAGAAAGAGCGAGGCTCTGTCTCTACTAAAAATAGAAATTATCTGGACAACTAAAGAAAAGATATATATATATATATAAATATATAAAATTAGCCAGGCATGGTGGCACATGCCTGTAGTCCCAGCTACTCTGGAGACTGAGGCAGTAGGATCACTTGAGCCCAGGAGTTTGAAGTTGCTGTGAGCTAGGCTGACACCACGGCACTCTAACTGGGGCAACAGAGTGAGACTCTGTCTCCAAAAAAAAAAAAAGAAGAAGAAGAAAAAGCACAATTTGAAAACAATTTCATTAGCCCATTCTAAACATTAGAATTTCCAAAATTTAAGCAAAAATTCAAAATAATCTTAAAATCAGTATAGGTAACTTTTCACTTGGAAGTGAAAACTTATAGTATTGGGTGACATTCAGTTTTCTGATGATGGCAAATGGTTTATTCAGCTTTTATATGGATTTGATTTGTACAAGGACCCCCTGGAATTTTCAGTTGCTTTTAAGAACGAATGCCAATTAGCAGCTTTATTCAAATCTAACATGTGACTTTTAAAATTAAAAAATCTGAGTTAATTAAAAGTTAATGACAAGAGGAAATATCTTCACTAGTAGGTAAAGTTTAATAGTCACAATTTTCATTTAGGTGTATCTGAAAGCTAGAAAAACATATGTGCATACAATTTGTATTCAATTATCTTGCAAACTAGCATTATAAAGCACACAAATTCTGGTAGAGTATTTCCAAGATCACAAATACTTTACATTTCATTGACAACTACTTTTGTTTGGATTTTTAAAAACTGGCTGTGCTTTTATTATTTATGTTTTCTTTACTCATTTGAGTAGCACAAGCTGTGCTGTGCTAAAGAGTTTGGTCAGCATTCTTGGCAGGCTGCAGATCTAGATTTAAAGAATTTACTATGTTACTATTTCCAGTCTCCCAATCCTGCTTTCTCACCTAGTTTAAAGCAATGTTTTATCCAGCACCAGTGGAAAGGTGATAAAAGGTCAAATAAACAATGTGAAATCTAACTATAATTTTGTTTTAAGCTAGCACTTAACAACACATTTAGAGATGTTAAAAATATTTCTCATATCTTTTCTATATGCTAATCATTTGGCATATGCTGATCTTTGGCATAATATATTGCAAAATAATTTGACAAAAACAATGGAGCTGATTGGTCCTTGTGTGTCTTTTCTAATTGAAGGGCAAACAAAGAGTCTTAATTTTTGTTTCCGGTTTTGTTCATCTTTCCAATTGTCTTCTTTTGTTCTTCCCTTACAAGTCACTATATTTTCAAATTTGCAATAATATGACTATTTAACTAATCACAAATACTCAGATAATTAGATATAATCATGAATACAAGGTTTCAATTATTGAGGGCTCACAAGCATTTGTTTTACTAACCAATTTCTTGGTGGAGAAGTGGTGCGATTTGTGCAACACACAAATTCCTGTGATTAGTACAAGTTCTTGTACCCTACATTTTCATACACTTTCTTGGGATAGTGTATGAAGTATATGAAGTGTATGAAGTATACTTCTTTGGAATAGTATCCCTTCCTTAGGGATACTCCCAGAGAATCTCTAAAAAATTTCCAAACTTGAAAAAGACTATAGATATGTAATTTATTATTTTCCAGGTTAGCATGTACTGAAAACAATTTGCAACTTTCTATGTCAGAGTGAGACTTAATATCTTTATCTTTCTAAACTTTGCTTTCCCTCTTCTTAAAGCTCAAACATAAAAACCATTCCCCAAAGTATTACAAATATCATAAAAATAAATACATATTCTATTTCTTCTTTTTCTTTATTTCCAAGAATCTTTTAAAACACTTACTACTGAGTTCCTATTCAGAAATTACAAAAAGTACCAGACTCTGTACCTAACAATGGGGATGCCTAATAGGAATAACCTTTAAAACAAATTGCTAAATTGAAACTTATAGATCAATACCTATGTGCAGATATGTTAGTAAAATACAAGGGAAATCAAGCAAGTGGGAGAGGGGAGGAGGGGATGGGTAAATTCACACCTAATAGGTACAATGCACATTATATGGATGATGGACACACTTAAAACTGTGACTCAAACTGTACAAAAGCAATTTATGTAAACAAAATATTTCTATAGCTATAATATTCTGAAATAAAGTTCATTCTAAAATTTAAAAAAAAGAAAAAGAAAAGTTCAACAAAATTGATAAGCTCCTAGTAGGATGATTGATTAAGTGTGAGACAGACACAAAGACAGAGAGAAAATACTAGGAATAAAGAGGGTTTTATTATTACTGCATTGAATTTATAAATCAATCTGTGAAGAATTAACATCAAAATGAAAGTATTCTATTTGTGAATATAAGTTATTTTTCCATTTTAATTAGTTCTTCTTTAATATATTTTAATAAAGATTCAATATTTTTATAGTTATTCTTTATTATGCTTATTTGTAAATTTCTTCATGTATTTTTGTTTGTTGCTGGCATATATATATATATTTAATTGATTTTTGTAATATAATCTTAAACACAGCCAAACTCTCTTTTTAAATCTAAGAATTAGACATAAATATTTTGGGGGGGAGTTTTTTATATAGACCAATGTTTTTTATGTAGACCAATGTGTGTCCCATGAACCATTGCCAGTTCCTGAATTGTTTACTACTGGTCTACAATAAGATATTAATAAATTGAGACTATAAGTTTAGAAACATTCTTAGCAATGTGATAGAGCCAGTATGTATCTGCTGAATCTAATAATAAAAGTTCTAGTTTATAAAAAAAAAAAAATTACTAAAAATTTCAGTGAACAAAAGTGTGTAATTAAATTGTAAGATAATATTCTGGGACAGAGGCTTCAAGTGAAGATGAAACACTGAGCAAGATTCAGCACTTGGGGTTATATTCCCCCAATAGATGATCATACGAGTAATGTAGATATTAAGGCCTATGGGTTCTAATTTATGGCCTTTTAAAAAATGTAGTTAAGTGCATGCTTCACACATTTTTTACAGAGAGAATTATATGAATTAAATGAATTCTGCTCTTGCTCAAGATGGCTATTAAACAAACAAAGCAGCTTGCTCACACATATAAGGAATTAGAAAAAGTAGCAAAACATTCAGTACTCTCTTGTAAGAGGCATGATATGCTTCTTTTACAGAAATTGTGAAATTAATTTATTACTTGCTTAGGACAGAGGAGTAAAAACTTGAATATAATTATACTATGGATCACCAATTTCTTCCTCTTCTCTCAAAGTTAACTTCTCTAGCTGAGCAGAAGTTTCAGAAAAAGTGTCACACTCACCCAGTCTTGAAAAGGAGAGTAAATGTAGTTCAATTTTGTTCTGCAGTTCTTTCAGGGAGATTATAATAAGACTTCCTGATTTCCTTCTTCATTCTCAAACCCAAGCAGCAGTAGAAAATTTTCTTTTCTTTTTTTTTTTTTTTAAATTTTTTTAGGTACAATGATTTTCTCAAAGATTTAGTTTCCTTTTAAATCCTAGGACCTTTTCAGTTAATGTCAAAACATTTTCTCCAGGGCCTTGCAGAGATTAGTTTAACTGGTTTATGTGGTGCAAAAATGTCTTTTAAATAGACTAGTTTTTGAACTCAGTCTTCAAAGCACTAAGCAAAATCTGGCCTACTATTTTCTTGAAAGAATTCTTGCAGTAACATGAATAGGTTCAGGGGATATAATGTACTGCAGGGTGACTATGGTTAATAATAATGTATTGTTTACTTAAAATTTGCTAAGAGAATAGATCTTAAGTGTCCTCAACCCCCCCACACACACACCCAATGGTAACTGTGCATGGTGATGAGTATGTTAATTGATTGTGGTATCATTACACTATGTATGTCAAATCATTATATTGTATATCTTTTGTTGTTGTTTTTTTTTTTTGAGACAGAGTCTCACTCTGTTGCCCAGGCTAGAATGCCGTGACATCAGCCTAGCTCACAGCAACCTCAAATTCCTGGGCTCAGGTGATCCTCCTGCCTCAGCCTCCCAAGTAGCTGGGACTACAGGCATGCACCACTATGCCTGGCTAATTTTTTCTATTTTTTTTTAGTAGAGGTGTGGTCTCGCTCTTGCTCAGGCTGGTCTTGAACTTCTGAGCTCAAACAATCTGCCCGCTTCGGCCTCCCAGAATGCCAGGATTACAGGTGTGAAACACCGCGCCTGGCCTATATTGTATATCTTTAATATATACAATTTTAAATTTGTCAATTATACCTCAAAAAATCTGGAAAAAATGAAAATGTTTGGAATTCCTCTTTCAGCTAAACCATCCTGTCCTGAAGTCTTCTTTTATTAAACTACCAGATTTTGTTATTTGGCATAAGATTTATACTCTGTCCACATTTTCATAGAATTTTAAAATATGCTCAAGTGAACTGGTCCTTGAGGGATAAAGTGATAACATAAGCTATTTTTGTAAGATTATTCAGATTTCATTTTTATTTTATTATTAAGAATTGTTGTCATCAGCATCTCTCTGAGAAGAAGGCAGTTCTACATCATAACGTCAGGTAGTTCTTTTTTTTTGAAACAGTTTAAACCTCTTCTGAAGCAAACTATTGATGGGGCACCATAAATACAGATGTCAACATAGTCCCTGTAAAACAGACCTTTTGTTTTTACATATAAAGACAAAACAACTAAGTATATTTCTGTCTTTATCTCAGTTTTTGAGTAGCTTTCATTACAAAGTGATTTTTGTTGCAATAATGTATAGCTATGCTTTATATAAGTTTGTAATTTTTTACCCTAAACTTATGAAAATTTTACCATAGACTCAGGCTTAGAATTCTCTTCTTCCGTATCAACACTCATATTAAAAAATCTCTGTATTGGATTGTAAAGCAATACAAATACATGTACTCATAAAACACAAAACAAAAGAAAATAAGAAATAAGTAAACAATTAATACAAAAATTAACAATATAATTCATGTCTGACCTACACAATCCATGCTTTAATAAATGGCTAAGTATGGCGATGATGGAAATGGTGAGTGAATTGTGCCATATGGAAATACCTTATGTAGAATAAAACTCCTAATTTTTGTTAACTTGTAGAGCTTCTTTCCACCTACAAGTCAATCTGATGAAATAAGGGGAAATTGAGAAAGGTAACTCTAGAGGGAGAAGTTGACGTTGTGGGCCTGCCATCTCTCCCTCCGTGCAATGCACAGCCTACGAATCGTCTCTTTGGGAGTCTCATCTTATATCAAAAAACACAGTGGACTCAACTTCATTTACAGTCTTACTGTACATTTCCATGTAGCCTAAAAGACTCCCAAGGCACTTGCTACTGAGACTGCTTGGTCAGTCTCCATCAAGGCAAAAAGAAACCTAAACAACAACAACAAAACCCCAGATATGACTGTCTCTCACAGAACTTACAGTGACGTTTCATGGCACCCTTGATTTCTACTAAATCTCATTTGAAAACCTTCCTCTTTCTCTCTCAATATATATACACACACACACACATACATGTATATGTATGTGTGTGTGTGTGTATATGTGTGTATATATAACTATAAATTGCTATATGTAATATATACTATATATTATAAAATAGATATTACTATACATGTATATATTATTAATACTATATTTGTATGTATATATAATATATGTTATATATATACACACAGATATATATAGAGAGAGAAAGGAAGAGAGAACTATAAATTAGATAATAGTACTCTATCATTGTTAAATTTTGTGATTTTTTATAATAATTGTACAGTGGTTAGGTAATTATGTAAGAAAACATCTGGAATTTGCGGGTAATTTGCATGATATTTCCAACGCACTATCAAAAGTTCAAGGGAGAGAAGAAAGAGCTAAATTCAATGAGAAAAATGTAAATGATTAAGGAATCTGAGAAGTACATGGATATTCCGTGTATTACTTTCTGTAAGTTTTTATTTATATCAAATTATAAGTCGCAAGGAATGAAAGGTCCACATATACATACCACACATGAAATCTTCTGATAGTTATCTTATTTTTGTAGTATGTCGATGTCTAACCATATTACTTCCTAAATTACATATATAAATAATTTAGGATGTAATGAAAGATGTAAAAATTTACTGCAAATTTTTATGCCGGGCTTTAAAAATAGTTATTTTTGAGTTAACAAATTACTGGTCATTTCCAGTATGAAAAATTCTGTAGAATTAACCATTCTTTCTGTTATTTCATAGGGCTCCCAGGACAGGCATTTATCATACCCTCCATAATATTTTATAATACTTTTTACAAGTCTAAAGTCACACATTGCTATTATATGTCATTGTCTAGAACTGAGTCTCATTCAGAGTAGGTGCATAATATTTAACTAATCAATGTATGCATTAATGCATTTGTGTTTTCCTTTAATCATTTCATATCTATAGAGAAAGTAAAATGGATTCATTTGTTTTTTATTAAAATATTGATTGGAGATAATTTAGTCTTCCATCAATGAATTACACTGTGATAAAACTGGGCAATGTTCATATTCACATGAAGCGAACTTTTATGGAATACAGAAAATGTAATTGGAAGTATGAAGACCTAAGTTTTGGGACTGTCACTGATGCTTTGAGAATTGTAGTAGTCATCTTCTCCAATATCCTCCATTCCCTTATCACTAGTATGAGGAGATAGAGCTAAATAATCATGAAGACTTTCTCCACTTCTAAAATATTTTATCCTAAAGATTCTTAGAAGAACCTAAACCACAGACAATCCCAAGCATGCAAACAAACACACACACACACACACACACACACACGCAGACACACACACAATTATACCTTATCTTTTTAAATAAAGAACCTATTGCATTTCAGATCCAGTCATATTCAGTTAATGATTGTACTGTTTAACATTTCCATAAGAACTCCAAATATATTTTGAGAAGGAAATATAATTTAGACTATCATAATGTTAAACATGAAAAGTCATGAGCTATACAGTCTTTCTGCACAAGCTTTGGTAATTTCCAAAATGATAGGGTTGATAATTCTGTTACAAGAAGATAAATTTATCACATATATTTCTCTTCCTTTTTCTGAAGACACAAACTGATACTAAATGAAGTAATAGAGTATAATTCCATAACAGAAAAACTTAGTGGGGTGCCATCAGGAGACAAAACATTTCAACACATTCTCAATCCCAGATTGCAGAGTTATTAGTGTTAACCATAGATTGAGGGCACAGGAACATGCAGCCTAAGTTCTTATGGAGAAGGATGGAGCCAAAAGCAAGGCATTCTCCCATGGATAAACTCAGAGATCAGGATTGAGGAATCCCAGGGATGCCAGGAATAAGTCAGGATGGATGTGAGACAAGACAGAAAACAATATAAATGAAACAATATTTGGAATAGTACACTTCACTCCAACACTAATGCAAAGCCTCTCACACACAAAACTGAATTCTGCCACCCAGGTAAAGACAAATAAAGTGAATAGCACCTGTAGGGGTGTGGGGGAATGAAGAGTTCTTCACATATTGGCATTTAGACATTCCTTATATCAAAACAAAATCCATTCTCCAATCACACACTAAAGCATTGATTTCAACAATCAATAAGCCACACCAAAGTACACAGAGTTCTGAGATCACTCTTTGATTGTCTCATAATTAAATAATAACAGAAAGTAATGATCACTATACCTTTAAGGAAAGCCTAAAACATGACATAGAAAGAACAAGATACATACACAAATAAATTCTTCATCAAATGAATATCTTTAGAGAGATTTGAAGAGACCTATTATTTACAAAGTGTGATGCTATTCAAAAGAAAAAACTAAGGGGAGGAGGGAGAGAAAGGGAGAGAGAGAGAGGAAGAAAGGTAATTTTGGAAAGTGAAAATAAATGAAAATATGATTCCTGAAGACAAATTATTAATAGTAAAAAGGAACATGGGGAAAATTCCAATGAGGCAAAAATGAATAACAGATGGAAAATATAAGGGGGAAGATAAAGGACTTAGAAAATCAGTCTAGGGTGTCCAGCATATGTTTAATAGAGGTTCTAGAGAAGGCAAAATGAAGGAACATGCCTCCAAATTAAAAGGGCATTGCCCATTGAGAAGGATGGTATCCTTCCTTACTCATTCTATGAAGCCAATATCACCTTGATATCAAAGCCAGGAAAGGACACAACAAAAAAAGAAAATTATAGACCAATATTCCTCATGAATATAGATGCAAAAATCCTCAACAAAATTTTAGCAAACAGAAATCAGCAGCACATCAAAAAAATAATTCACCACGACCAGGTGGGCTTTATTCCAGGGATGCAAGGCTGGTTCAACATACGCAAATCTATAAATGCAATCCACCTCATAAATAATAATAAAAAAAAAGACCATATGATTCTCTCAATAAATGCAGAAAAAGCATTTGACAAAGTACAACACACTTTTATGATAAAAACTCTTAACAAAATAGGCATAGGCGGCTCATACCTTAAAATTATCAAATCCATTTATGACAAACCCACGGACAATATCATACTCAATGGGGAAAAACTGAAACCATTCCCACTTTGATCTGGAACTAGACAAGGATGCTCACTATCTCCTCTTCTATTCAACTTAGTACTCGAAGTCCTAGCTATAGCAATCAAGCAAGAGGGGAATATTAAGGGCATCCAAGTGGGTGCAGATGAGATCAAACTCTTGCTCCTCACCAATGATATGATATTATACCTAGAAAACTCCATGGATTTGTCCAAGAGACTCCTAGACTTGATAAATGAATTTGGTAAAGTCTCAGGTTACAAAATTAATATACACAAATCAGAGGCATTCATATATGCTAAGAACTATCAAGCTGAAACTCAAATAAAAAACGCAATACCTTTTACTATAGCCCCAAAGACCAAAGATCTAGGAATATATTTAACAAAAGATACGAAAGACTTATACAAGGAGAACTACGAAATACTAAAAAAAGAAACTGTAGAAGATGTAAACAGATAAAAATCTATCTTGTTCATGGATTGGTAGAATGGATATCATTAAAATGTCAATATTATCTAAAGTCATCTACAGAATCAATGCAATCCCCATCAAAGTACCACTATCATTCTTTACAGATCTAGAAAAAATAATTCTGCACTTTGTATGGAACCAGAAAAAACTTCGTATAGCCAAAGCAATCTTAAGTAAAAAGAACAAACTGGGAGGCGTTAGTCTTCCTGACTTCAAGCTGTACTATAAAGCAATAATAATTAAATCAGCCTGGAACTGGCACAAGAACAGAAGCATCGGTATTTGGAATAGGACTGAGATTCCAGAGATGAAACCATCTGCATATGGTAACCTAATGTTTGATAAAGCAGACAAAAATATACAATGGGGAAAAGAATCTCTCTTCAATAAATGGTGTTGGGAAAACTGGATGTTTACATGCAGAAGAATGATTCAAGAGCCCTACCTCTCACCTCTCACAAAAATCCACTCAAGATGGATAACAGATTTAAACCTAAGGCATGAAACCTTAAGAATCCTAGAAGAAGAGGTTGCAAAAACCCTCTCAGACATTGGCCTAGGCAAAGAATTCTTGAAGAAGACCCCCAAAGCAATCACTGCAGCATCAAAAATAAACAAATGGGACCTGATCAAATTAGAAAGCTTCTGCACAGCCAAGGAAACTATCATTCGAGCAAATAGACAACCCACAGAATGGGAGAAAATATTTGTTCTCTACACTTCCGATAAAGGTCTGATAACAAGAATCTATCTAAAGCTCAAAAGAATTAACAAGAAAAAATCAAACAACCCCATCAAGAACTGGGCAACGGAAATGAACAGAAACTTTTCTAAAGAAGACAGAATAATGGCTAGCAAACATTTAAAAATGCTCAACATCACTAATCATTAGATAAATGCAAATCAAAACCACAATGAGATACCACCTAACCCCAGTGAGAATGGCCTGTATCAAGAAATCCCCAAACAACAAATGCTGGCGAGGATGTGGAGAGACAGGAATACTCTTACACTGCTGGTGGGACTGCAAATTAGTGCAACCTTTGTGGTAAAGAATTTGGAGATATCTCAAAGAGCTAAAAATAGAAATACCATTCGACCCAGCAACAGCATCATTAGGCATCGACCCAACAGAGCATAAGACATTCTATTAGAAAGACATCTGCACCTGAACGTTTATGGCAGCACGATTCACTATTGCAAGGACATGGAAACAACCCAAGTGTCCATCAATTCATGAGTGGATTATTAAAATTTGGTGTATGTTTACAATGGAATATTACTCAATTCTAAGAAACGACAGCGAGCTAGAACCACTTATATTATCCTGGATTGAGCTTAAGCCCATTATCCAAAGTGAGGTGACACAAGATCAGAATAATGGGCTCCACATATACTTGCCATCAAAATTGGTACCGATCGATTAACACTATGGTGCTCAAAGGGTGGTGGTGTTCACCAGGGATTTGGCAGTTGGAGGGGTAGTCCCACATCTGAGGGATGCGGCGAACATTGTGGAGGGGAAGGGCATACCTCTAACCCTTACTAGGGAGAGGTAAAGATATAAAATGTAACCAAAATGTTCAGAAAAAAAGAAAATCAAACATTTGTAGGGGGTGGGGCAGCTGGGAGCGGGGAAGAGGGGATGGGTATATACATATATAGTGAGTGTGATGCACACCGTCTGGGGGATGGACACGCTTGAAGCTCTGATTCAAGGAGGGAGGGGAGATAAGGGCAATGTATGTAACCTTAACATTTGTATCCCCATAATATGCTGAAATAAAAAAAAAAAGAGAAAAAAAAAGAAAAATAGTATAATTCAGACCTTTACTACATTATTCTTCTATCAGAATTAAGTGAAGAATGGAATAAGTGCATGGCAACACAGAAGTCACTCAAAAAATATTTGTGGATTGAATAAATCAGTTCATTTTTTTTTCTTTTCACAAGATGGACGAAGAGAAACTCATTGTTTAGCAAAGTCTGCCAAGCATGTATTTTTAAGCCCTTCTTGAAGCTGTCTGGTTAGCACATTCAACTCTGGGACCAAGGGTCTTGGCTCCTACTTTGGTCTTTTTTTTTTTTTTTTTTTTGAGACAGACTCTCACTCTGTTGCCCAGGCTAGAGTGTCGTAGCGTCAGCCTAGCTCACAGCAACCTCCAACTCCTGGGCTCAGGCGATCCTCCTGCCTCAGCTTCCTGAGTAGCTGGGACTACAGGCATGCGCCACCATGGCCGGCTAATTTTTTCTATATATTTTTAGAAAATATTAGAATTAAAGAATTAATTTATTTCTGTTTTTTAGTAGAGACGGGGTCACGCTCTTGTTCAGGCTGGTCTCGAACTCAATTCACCTGAGCTCAATTCACCCACCTCGGCCTCCCAGAGTGCTGGGAATACAGGCATGAGTCACTGTGCCCGGCCACCTACTTTGGTCTTGTTACTACTTTGGCTACATCCTCAGCTGTCACTCATGATGCTCTTAGGTCTTAAGAATAACAAATGTTTTGCCCCATTCATTCATTCATTCATTCAGTCATTCAATTAACACATGTACTGAACATTTATAGGGGCCAAGCACTCTTGTAGGCACAGGGAGATAACAACAAACAAAACAGACAAAAAAAAAAAAATTACTGCCGCATGAAGCTTACATGGAACACACATTAGTCTTTGTGTATGTAGACAATGAACATAATAAAATATATAGACTGTTTGTTATAAGGGGATAAATGCTATGTAGGAAAATAAAGCAAGGAAAGGGGAATACAAGGTGTTCTGTATATACTTATTACAGTTTCATGGGAGGGGACTGCATTGTAAGAGAGCCTAGAACAAATTCTTCAATATAACATCAAATTAGAGAATGATGGTATGGGCACAAGTGATTGATGCCTTCAACTAGAAGGCTTTCTCCCCCAGTTCCCCTCTTTCTCCATATTCCTCCTTTTCATTCTTATTTCATTTTTCCTTTCTCTTTTCTTATTGTTGTTCAACTTTAGTGAGGCATTAGGATGGTGGGACAGAAAGAGCAGTTCTACTCACTAGCACCTAAGGTCAGTTATCTCTGTGATCCTCAGCTTCCTCATCTGTAAAATGGGGACACAACACATTTTGTAGTATTGTGAGGATTAGAAAACATTTGCAGAAAGTGTGTCTAATTGTAGGCCTCTTTATATGGCAAGCTGTTATTAAAAGAGATACATCTGCTTTTGTACAAGTGCGAGAACAGCCTAGAGGTGACTCTAGGAAATTTAGGACAAAAGGGGATGAGGGCCCAAACGAGGAACAAATCATACAGAATATTTAACAAAGAACTTTACTAATACTCTGTTGGAAATGGATAGATTGTGAGCTTCAGACCTCTGAAATATACAGATGTATTTCTTTTCATGGCACAGATTTAGCTCTTCTCAGCTAAACCTTTTGTTATCTTTCTTACACACTCAAGAGAACCCTGTTAACAAAAATTACAGTAAGTGTGGCACGTGCCAGGCACTTTTATGGACAGAAATCCACTTAATCCTTCAGTGACCCTGAGTGGCAGGTATAAACATTATCCCCAATTACAGGTACAGATATCTGAGAGACGCCCTACAGGGCGGATTCAGAGGTGTGGGACTGTTGTGGTGCCCGGTCAGCGGGGCAAGCGCACGAGGATACCTGGGCAGCTGTTCTCCCTCTTTCAGAGTCCCTGAGTTTGGATTCATGGCTACTGGGCTGAGGGAAAAGAAACGTGCAGGAGTAGCGAAGACCTGTTAATTCCTATAGAGGTTCTCCTGAAGTGACCTCAGTTCTCTTTAGGGGCTGGAAGAAAGGGATGGCGTCCCTAGGGGCCAGAAGAGGTGGTGACACCCCACCCCACTTCCGAACGTCAAGGGAGCTTCTGACGCGAAAAACGAATTTGTCTCATCCGGGGTCAATTAAGCTTTTACAAAGAGGGGCGGGGCCTCCTGAGGAGGTGGAGGGTGCGAAACCCTTCGAGCCGCCAATTGGCTGGGACAATTGTCCGTCCCGCCTCCCTCCCGCCCCATCTCCGGGTGGCCTCCCGGCGGGGCCGCGGGCGCGGAGGAGGCTGGAGGTGCCAAACTGGCAGGGGGCGTGACCCGCGGGGGCGGTGCGAGGGGCGTGTCGGGGCGGGACCCCGGCGGTCCGCGCGTCACGGCTTGCGGCCCCGCCCCCGAGCCCCTCCTCCTACGCGGCTGCCTTCTCCCCGCTCGGTCCTCCGGCTCGCTCAGTTCTCGCTCCATGTTCCACGCCGCGGCCTCGCTCCCCCGCGAGAGCCAGGCAGCGGCCGCAGCGCGCACACGCGCGCCACGCGTCTCCCGCGCCCGGCGCCCGGCTCTCGCCACGAGCGCGCATCCAGCGCACAGTCTCACGTTCGTTCCCCCTCGCGCACCGTGGTCTCGGCGGTAGCGGCAGCGGCGGGCAGACCGCGCGGGGAAGCACCGTAGCGGTAGCCACAGGCTGGCCGGCCGGCCATGGAGGCGGATGGGGCCGGCGAGCAGATGAGACCGCTACTCACGCGGGTAACGAGCAGGGTGAGGGCGCCGCGGCGGTGGGGCTCCTTGGCGGGGGAGGGCGCGGAGCGAGGCAGACAAAGGCTGGGGCACGGCGGGCGTCGCGTCTCTGCCACCTCGTCCCAGGCCCCGCTTCCCTCCACCTCCCGGCCGCCAGCGCGCCTCGCCATCCCCTTTGTGTGGCTGCCGGGGGCGCGGGGGCGAGGGGGCGGGCGGCGGCGCCGGGGAGGCCCGAGTCGGGGCGGCCGCTGCGCTCCCCGTCATCCTCGGCTTGGCTCGGGCGAGACCCCGGCATCCCGGCAGGGGCCGCCTTGGACCCCAACCATCATCCCTTCCTTTCTCTCCGCAGCGCTGGCCTGCCCTCTTTCCCAGCGTTCTCCCCAGCCGGGGTCCCGGTTCCACTTGCCTTGGCGCTGGAGTTCAGATTAGCCCCTCGAACACACATCTTCTCCTTCTCAGGAGGACCGCGGCTCCACCTGTCTCTAGCCCAGGCAGTGGTGAAGAGCTGGTGTGAATCTTTCCCCCTCTTTCCGAGCCTCCCCACCCGGTCCGCGGTGTGCTTTGTTCGGTGAGTTCTCCGGCCGCGTGGACTCGCCGCCTGCCTTTGCGGCCGGGGCAGCTTTTCGCTGTTGCCTGCCAGGTCTGCTTTCTCTTCTGGCTTGAACCCGAGGAGGATCCGCAGGCCAAGTGGAAAGTGAAGGGTGTCCTGAGCCTTCTGCTCCTCCTTCTCTTCATCATCCTAACAAAATCGCGTTTCCTTACTTTGGCTTCAGGGTTGGAGGGGAGTGGGGATGGACATTGTAAAGGCCAGTGTTCTCATTTGTGGTGATGGATGAGTGGCCACGCTCAAGAAACAGACTTCCTGCTTTCATGGAGAGCACATGTGTCCCCACAGTTGTAATTCTCTTCCCCCTTCCTAGTTCGTGACTCAAAGGAGATGGAGGTGTTACAAATTTTCCTCCTTCCAATTTTTACTCTGTGACCAGCAAAGGAGGGAAAGTTGCAGGGAAAAATTTCCAGTCTTTCACAACTAACAGGGAAAATTGCTTTTCATATGTTTTTATTCAAGAGTTTTCCTTAAAACACCTGCTCCTTCCCCTTTTAAATTTTAAGATTATTGTTAAAGCCATGGAGAGTAGTCGTTCATTACTTCAGTGTATTCATTCATGTGTTCTCTAAACATAGAAGAAATTAAGTCTCCAGACAGTGAGTCATTTAGCAGTGGTCTTTGGGAAGATCATTCGCAGTGATGGTAATGGAATACTGGAAACCCGTTGTAAGGAACCTTCTGTAATTCTTTGTGTGGCCTGTGAATGAGCAGTGTTTTATAGCACCTTCTCTAATAGTGTGTATCCAGTACACTGTTGTATGTTCTTAAATTTATTTGCAAATTTTCAGTTGAGCAGTAAAGAGCATCTGATTTTTCACAAAGCTGAATAGAACCTGTGATGAGTTCTCAAATATTGCCTACTTAGCTAGCAGAAGAAACAAATGATAAGGCCATTGCCCTCCAAATCATTCATTCACTGTAATAACACTGATTTAAAACCTATTAGGTAGTATCCAACAAGACAGAACCAACTGTACCCTAATAGAAGTTATATTCAAGTGGGGAAGACGGATGACAAAGGAATTATTTAACAGTGCTGTTAATGGCATGGTAGGGGAGCATATTGGAAGGGTATACTTCCTAAAGCTTTGGAAAGATAAGTCTTGGCTACAGTAAACATTTACAAATCAGTAATGGAATTCAAATACCATAAGGTAGCATACAGTCTAAAAATAACATGAGAGAATGGGAACACTGTATGTTGAAGTAGAGAACATTATGATTTGAAAACTGGAAAGAGGAACTGTTGTCATTGACAAAGTTAGATCTTTACTCACCCATTTTTCTCTAATAAATGAGAGCCATAAAAATGAGAGATTATATTTGTCAATCATAACTTTTTTCTAACAGCAGATTGCTTAGCATAGCCAAAAAAGTAGAATAAAATTAATATTCATAAAATACTGTCTTAGGTCTGTAATTATGCAAAAAAGTTTGAATAGATTTGTGGCAGTTTATATTACTCAGAAACTGGAGCCCATCTGTTTCATAATTTAGGCTCTAAAGTTTCTTCTCCTAAAATTCTGTCATTTTCACTGATCATAGTATTGAGATAGAGAGAGGAAAGTCATTATCTTACAAAAATGCAAGTTATGCTTTGCTTTGGTATAAAAACTCATTATTGTAGACCTCACTGAGAAGTTATTTTTGGTCTTATTTTGGTATGGGTTAAATCCTATTACAAATAGCACTATTTAAAAGGTTCCCAAGTGTTAGCAAGTGATCTTAAAGCAGTACAGTGGTAACACTGGAATTTTGGGACTGTTTCATGAATTTTGTATATGATTTCATTCATTTATGGATATTTGTTAAGTATCTCCTAGGTGGCAGGCACTGGGGATATAGGCAAATAATGTAGACAGAGTTCTGCCTTCAGTGAGTTTATTTTGGCATGTGGAGTGAACACAGTGATAGCATTTACATTCCTGCTAATTCCATTTGCCAGTGCCAGTTAAAACATTTCATGAGTCTGTTACAAATATTTTTTAAAAAGTCATTAGAATAAATGAAAGATACTAACAACCCAGTATGAATTTAGTGATGATTGGCAAGTGAAGTTTTGTTTGTGTGTCTGTAAGTAATCATTCTCTTTGGGGAACTGTGATTAGGTATTGATAGCTCTAGAGATATGGCACCCCAGATATACTATCAGGATTTCAGTTAAGTTTTTGCCTTATTCTTTTTTTTTTGAGATAGGGTCTTGCTCTGTCATGGGGCTAGAGTGTAGTGGTGTCATCATAGCTCATTGCAACCTCAAACTCAGCGATCCTCCTGCCTCAGCCTCCTAAGTAACTATGACTATGTTTGCACATCATCATGCCCTGCTAATTTTTCTATTTTTTGTAGAGATGGATTCTTGCTCTTGCTCAGGCTGGTCTCAAACTCCTGATCTCAAGCGATCTTCCCGCCTTGGCCTCCCAAAGTGCTATGGTTTCAGGGGTGAGCCACCATGTCCAGCCTTTGCCTTATTCTTGGTAACTTTGGGCAATAATCTGTGGAATTACAGTAAACAGCAAATCTGTCATTTGTCCAAATGAAACAGTAGGACAATAGAATTGTATTGAAGAATTGTTTTGTCTGGTCATTGACACTGGTAAGTACACAGGTTTTCTAAGAGAGATTAGGGTATGAAAATTAGAGTATTCTAGACTCTTGAGTGTAGGTTAAAATTGAAAGTCAAAGTAACCTGATGGTGGAGGAACCTGGTATATTATTTTAGTGGTATGTGGTATGTTAACCAATCTAGTCTAAAACATAGGTAGTTTTAATTGTCAACATCCTGTAATGGGTTGTTTTTCTTCCTCTTTCCCTCCCCCTTTTTACTGTATCTTACCACAAATATGATCTTAAAGTGGATAGCATCTGCAACTGACAAAATGGGCCATTCGTATAAAGGTGCATATGGGTGTTTCATAATGTTAATGTTACATGTTAGTCATAGATCCCTGTAGCTTTTGATATATATTATAGTTTCTTCTTGTTGGTTATGGTTTCTTCTGTAGTTATCACTTTTTATGCATACAGTGTTTTCAGTTTTCAATAAGCATGTATCAGTAATAAAGCTATCCTAGCTTACAATGAAATTTGTCTCTGTTTTTTTTCATGATCTGTGATTTTGTTTTTAATTATCTTAAGTTATGATCACACATAATTTTTAAATTAGTGTGTGTCTCCTCTACTTTAATCCTTCTAATGAGTTGGTAAAAGCACCATTACCAATCACACATACACAGAAATTCTAAGTTTTATGTCTTTCTGAAGAGCTATTTAAAGACAATCCTAAATTATACCTTAGTCTGACTTAGGTAGTAAAGAATACAAAAGTTTAATTTGCTCTTTCTTGTCACATGGACTTTTAAAGACATTTAACCTTATGGATTGTCTATAAAATGTGAGAAGTGTTAAATATTCTTTATTTGATATTACATGTAAACACACACTAAAATGTCTTTCAATAAATAAAAGGCAACATTTTAGTAGACACAGGGAAATTAGATTGGCATAGTGAAGTCCAAAAATATCAAGTAAACATTGCTACCTTATCTCCAGCCCTTGCCTTTAATAGGCTAATAAACACAAATTAAAACACCAGTGAGTCTTGCTTGGTTCCAAGACGGTGAAGGGATTTCCCTAGTATTTAAATATATTCACATAACCAGTTATATAAATCCAAATATGAAACTGATCTTCAATAGGTTTTGAGATGGCAATTTACTATCTTTATGAAAAGTTGAACATTACTAATTAAATCCAATCATATCTTTAGAAAACAGTGATAACATTTACTACATTGGAATTACTATCAAAATTCAAAAAACTGAATTAGCCACAAGCCAGTCTTAGTTAAATCAGGACTGTCCAACAAAAATATTCTGTCACTCTTTGATGATCTGAATTCTTGTGTATGGGACCAATTATGATACACATAAAAAAAGTAATGAGATATTTCTGTTTTGTAATTAAGGCAGTGGTCAATTATTACTAATTAGTAGCTATTTTTGAGATAAGCTATCAAGTCTGCCCTTTCTCCCTTAATTCTGGCAAAAATCATTTTTGTTTCAGGGATGTACTTCTTGGGATTCTCCAAATAATCCATCAGTGTATCCTCTCCCCACGTGATGCCTTTGTTCTTATTGGCGGCTGCATAAAAGAATTCAGCAGCCTGACCTGTCTTCCTCCCAAAGAGACCGTGGAGTTTTGGCCTAGTCTTGTGCTTGTCTCTGTTTTCCACAGTGTGGCACTGGGCACACTTCTGAACAAAAATCTTCTTTCCTTTCTCAACATCACCCATATTTAATTCTCTGTTTAGTTGCTGATTGTACAGACGTTCCCAGTCAGACGCCAGATGTTCTATTCTCTTTCTCTTTTTTTTTTTTTTGAGACAGAGTCTCAGTCTGTTTCCTAGGCTTAGAGTGCCATGGCATCAGCCTACCTCACAGCAACCTCAAACTCCTGGCCTCAAGTGATCCTCCTCCCTCAGCCTCCCGAGTAGCTGGGACTATAGGCATGTGCCACTATGCCAGGCTAATTTTTTCTATTTTTAGTTGTTTGGCTAATTTCTTTTTATAGTAGAGACGGGGTCTTGCTCTTGCTCAGGCTGGTCTCGAACTCCTTAGCTCAAGCAATCTTCCGGCCTCGCCTTCCTAGAGTGCTAGAATTACAGGCATGAGCCACCCCACCCAGCTTTGCCTCTGTTTTTGTTTAGCAGACAATTTTGCATATTTGTTTGCATTTTTACAATTTGGGGAAATTCAGGATTATTTGTACTTACAATGATAAAGCACCAAGGGGCCTATGGTTGGCATAGTGTTATGATAGTGTTTGGCAGTGCTGCAGTTAACAGTCTTCCTGAGGGCAGAGGGCTAGCCTATTAGAGTAGGTTAGGTTTCCTAAGTTAATGACTCTTCTTCCATGGACTACACATTTTCATTTTTTTTTTTTTCCACCTCTCCCTCCTTCCCCTACATTTTCAAATGACTACTATAAGAAGAGAATGGCCTAATGCTTCTTTTCAGTGCTTGGTTTATGAAGATAATGTGGTTATGATATATAGATTTGCATTTTATCTGGAGCTGATATAATAGTACAGACAGATCTAGTTTTGGCTGTTTTAAGCAGATTTTCAGATTTCTTCCAAGAAGAATATTTTTAAATATTTTAATTTTTATTAAGCCATAGTTTGGATTTTAATAGGTTTACTTAAGTAATTTTTAAAAATAATATCAAAGCACAATCTACCTTTCATAATGAAATAGAAAAGATGCTGTAACGTTTTAAATGCCCCTTTTTTTTTTTCTTTTGCAGAGAATGTTATGTGGACTAGTGTCATTTGGTTCTCATTCTGTTCACATCTCAGGCAGTACAGAAATCATCTTCTCCCTCTGTGGGATCTAGGATTGTATTGCTGCTTTTCTGTGAGATTACCCAGTTTGGAGAAGCTGTTGAGTTGTTCATTATCTCTGATTAGGAGCTTTAGAATTGGTTATACCTTTGAAAATAGATTCACACTTGGAAGATACCTGTATTCTATTTCATTATAGAAAGGAATGTGGAATTGTTTCTCAAAAGAGCATGAAAGGAGGGTAAAGGCGATACTTAACAATCTTTTTCTCTCATAATTTGCCATAACACATCTATAATTAATACTTTGTGGTTTTGTTCTTGGTACATGTTCTTTGATATGCAGAATGTTTTTCGTTCAATACTATTCTTTATTCCAGAAAAATACTGAAAACACACAGAAATCCTTAGGAATTTGTGTTAAACAAAAATAGGAATAGAGGTGGCCGACGCCTGTAGTCCTAGCACTCTGGGAGGTTGAGGTGGGAGGATCGCTCAAGGTCAGGAGTTCGAGACCAGCCTGAACAAGAATGAGACCCCGTCTCTACTAAATATAGAAAGAAATTAATTGGCCAACTAAAAATACATAGGAAAAAAAATTAGCCAGGCATGGTGGCACATGCCTGTAGTCCCAGTTACTCGGGAGGCTGAGGCAGAAGGATTGCTTGAGCCCAGGAGTTTGAGGTTGCTGTGTTCTAGGCTGACGACACGGCACTCTAGCCAGGGCAACAGAGCAAGACTTGTCTCAAACAAAAAAATAGAAATAGAACAAATTTATGTATAGTAGCCTCTCCACCCATTGAGTTTCATGGTAGTACTAGAGATGTTTCTGTTAAAAAATGTCTTCTAAGAAACAAACATTTGTTAAGGAATAATTTAAATTAGAATATTGTATCCTATTAGACTTTGGTCACTGAGATAGTATCTTGGCCTAGAAAACATCTTTTTCAAAATTTTAACACTTTTTAAGATTTACCCTGGGTGGGTCAGGGAGGAAGTTGTGTTAGGGAAGTGAGGGAAGAGGATGTCACAGGGCTGCTATTACAGCTGTGAATTACAGCTGACTCCTTGTTTAGGGAGATGCAAACTTTACCACAAAGCTTGATTGAGAGGAGCCTGCAAAGCTTTAGTCCTCCCCTGTACACACTTCCCTAAGGTACTACCCCCAGAACCAGATGTGATAGCCCTGGATGGATCGCTTTTCTGAATTTAATTCCTTTTCTCTCCTAATCATTTCCCCTACTAAACTATAATTGTGCCTGGGTGTTTTTTTTTATTTATTTTTTTTTATCTACATTTAAAACTCCCATGGCCAGGCGTGGTGGCTCACGCCTATAAATCCTAGCACTCTGGTAGGCTGAGGCGGGTGGATCGCTCAAGGTCAGGAGTTTGAAACCAGCCTGAGCAAGAGTGACACCCATCTCTACTAAAAATAGAAAGAAATCAATTGGCCAACTAAAAATATAAAAAATAGAAAAAATTAGCCAGGCATAGTGGCGCATGCCTGTAGTCCCAGCTACTCGGGAGGCTGAGGCAGGAAGATCACTTGAGCCCAGGAATTTGAGGTTGCTGTGAGCTAGGCTGACACCACAGCACTCACTCTAGCCTGGGCAACAGAGTGAGACTCTGTCTCAAAAAAAAAGAAAAAAAAAAAACCTCCTAGAATATTTTTTTTCTTTTCTCCTGGATAGTCACATTGCCACATTCAAATTTGCAGCAAAATTATATTTCTAGTAGCTGCTGCTGTCAAATGTGAAATGTATTACATTCTAAAAAATGCTTGATGGTAAGATTTCATATTGTATAATGTGAATTAAAAACCAACCTTCTTGCTTCTGTAAGAATCTCATTTATTTATTTATAATAAGAGGCACTTGTATAAAAATCAAGCTACAATCCTTTGTAACAGTTCCCACAGTTATTTAATAGAATTTGCTTTGTTTGGATATTACTAGTTGTTAAACATGATCGCTTTAAGTATGCTTTGTTTGCTTTGCACCAAGGTATTCCTCTTGATGAATTCTCTGATTTTTTTCATTAGCATTGCATGAGAAGTGTCTTGGGTTCTGTCCTAGCATTTGGAGTATTAATGGTGCCATAGATAATATGGCACTGTCTAGTTACAATTGCTTTTAAAATAGTGATGACCATGTGATCAGTGGATGGGCCTCAGGGGTCCATGAATCTTCAGAAACTATGAAAAATTTTATGCTTGTATGCATTCTTTCCAGGAGAGGGTCAAATAGCTTTACATTCAGATCTCAAAGGGATTTATAATTCAAAAAACAGCTAAAGAATGTGTTCTGAAAATTAGCCCAGCTTGGTTTGGTGTATTCCTTAAAAGTTCATAATCTTCTATTTAGTTTAAATAGCTGACAATAATTATTACATCCACTGTATTTAACATTCCTTTGTGGTTTGTTTTGCGGAATACTAGATCTATGGGCTATTCTGCCAAACAACTGTTCTGTAGCCAGATAAGTTTGGGATAAGTCACACATATATTTTGGAGAGTCACAATGCATAACAATATACAAATGATCTGAGAAATGCTGTCATAAATACATTAGATAGGAAGAGAATACAGCTATGTGAGATGGCAGTTCCTGATGGTTCTTATAAAATATGAATAGTATGTCACTAATATGTTATTATGGGTCTAAGCAAATCCTGTGATATTGATATGTAAGCCATTTTAAGATATAGTTTTTCCTCTATAAATTAGAACTCACTTTGTTACTGTAACAGGAGAGATTTGAAAAATGTATCACTTAAGGTACCTTGGAAGCAACCTAATAGGGCACTCGTTGAATAAATTATCATATAGCACATAGTGGGATACTAGAGCTATAAAAAAAATGTACTGATATGGAGAGATCTCTAGGATAAATTGATTTAAAAGTAACAAGGTGTGGGTTAGAGTATACTGTATAGTACCTTTTCTGTAATGGAGCAATAAGAATATGTGTTTGTATTTACTAGTATTTGTACTAGTACTATACACTGGGAAGATAAACAGGAAACAATAAAAATGGATAGGAGTAGGAGCAAAACTTCAGTGTACACTTTTCTGTACAGTTTTCATTTTTGAGCCATGTAAATGTATTACCTAGTCAGTAAAATAGAGGATGATTTCTTATATTACTTTATGCCGTAGACTGAAATAGCAAGCTGTTTCATGAGAGAGATACGTATGATTGCTAATGTAGTCTAATATATACAAAGTACTCAATTTTTCATGATATAAAGGTACCACGTAAATACCAAAGTTGTTAATACATGCCTGTCAGTAAAATAACATACTAAATGGCTAATTATATATTAAGTGTATGAATCCTTGGGAAATTTTCAGTTTGCAAGTTACTGATGTCCCGGCCCTCCTCTCGCTTTCGACTTCTTTCGTCCGTTGAGGTGTAAAGGAAAGGAAGGCTGTGAGAAGAGACTGGAGTGCTGTTGTTACAAATGAAGAATCTTAGGTATAGGAAAATAACTGCTTGTGCTTGGTTATATACCTTTTTATTTTTTTTTTTATTTTTTTGGAGGCAGGGCCTCTCTCTGTTGCCTGTCTAGAGAGCAGTGGCATCATCACAGTTCACTGTAGCCTCAAACTCCTGGGCTCAAGCCATCCTCCTGTCTCAGCCTCCTCTCAGCTGGGACTACAGGCCTGCACCACCACTCTTAGCTAATTTTTTCCTATTTTTTCTAGAGATGGGATTTTGCTATGTTGCTCAGGGTAGTCTCCAACTCGTGGCATCAAGTGATCCTTCTGCGTTGGCCTCCCGAAGTGCTGTATTATAGGCCTCAGCCACCATGCCTGGCCTGTTATATACATTTTTTAAACCTAGAGTTTTTCTTTGTGATCTTTGTACTTATGTTCATTTGAGGATCTTTAAGAAAAATTATCCAGATTAATTACATTTGTGAAAATTACTGTAGCACAGTAGTGGGGGCACCATTCATATTCTTTTCTTGTTTTTGCTCCAGAGGCACCATTTACCTTGAGTTCCCTATGTATGGTTTCTCTTGGAGTTGTGCAACACAGCACAGCACTACTGTGGGAAGATGGCATTGTAACTATAGATTCCTCATGCTGTTGGACATATCCCATGTGCAATGTCTGTCACTTCATTAAAAACATAGAAATAAGACTAAAGACATGATTTAGACACTTTTCAGAAGCCAATAATTGGGAATAGATAGATGATTATTTTTTTCCTCTCTTGAAAGTATTTTTATATTTATATTTGAGTATGCTCCTCAATGTTATTCTGAGACTTTACAGCCCCTCAGATGAAATAATGAAATACCACTGAAGGTTCTACCACAGTCTTCCTCTAATCCTGCCACTGGGCAGGGAGGAGGAATGTCATGTTTCTCACATTGATGTAAATCCTAATTTAGGATTTATGGTTTTGTCCGTTGCTGTGTTAAAAGCTGGTGATGAACAGGTAGTTAACTTTTTAGAGTATGTCTGCTCTGAGCCACACATTTTATTAGGTGTCTGATTTAATCACTTATCATCCCTATGTTGTAGATGTGAACTCATGGGCAGAGAGAGTTATTTTCTAAAAAATTCCAGGCCGTACAGTTAGTAAGAGGCTAAGCTGAGGTTTGAACCCATGATTAATGCCATGCCACTGCTTGTCCCCTGATCTTCCACTTCTCATTAGTCTGGAGTAATGAAAGATCCCTGTTTGTCAATACTATTTGATATTATACATATTAGATAATTTTACTTATATGATACTTGAAATTTCTGTTTGCCTCAGATAATTCCAAGTTAACTGTAGTTGTTTCCCTCTATATTTAAAAGCTTTTTATTACTGTAACTTCTGTGAATTAAGTTGCTCATGTTATAGAAACTACATATCTGAATTTGCCTCTCTTCCTTTAGATTCCCTGAAGGCTGGGTCATCATTAAATTCTTAATTAGGTCTATTCTAGGGTTTAACAAGTAGAAAGCATTCAGTAAATATTTGTTCAATGAATGAATGTTAGGATGATATCATGAACTCATAAGATTTGAAGTCAAATATGCTTCTGTTGTTTAATCAGTCAAATAATAAATTATATACCTTTTATTTGTGGTGTTAACCATTAAGAAAAAGAATCCTACCTTGCTTGAGATAACTGCCAGTACAAGAGAATGTTTTTTGCCTTGGTCCCATTGAGTGGAAATATTGAGAAAATGCAATAAATGCAACTTGTATTGATTCCAAAGTAAGAATATTTAACATTTTTTTAAACCTGAGATAAAATTTTAAGCAGGTGAGTATTAAGCACAATTAAAATGAACATTTTATGAAAATTTGTCTTATTTTCACCAGTTTTAAATACATTTAAATTGATTGTTGAAAAACTGGGTATTTTATATATTAATTCTCATGTAATTTTTGCTTTATGAAAAGTGTGACTTTTAATGTACATGATTATAAAGGTAACAGTGACAAGAAAAGGGATTTCAGATCCCACATGTCAGCTGTTATATATATTGGTTTGAAATTGTGCTATTTTATCAATTCTTTAGACTTATTACTTACATGATATAAATTTTTTCTGTTCATCTGGTTTTAATTTTGTGATTTTAAGGTTCGTGGACCTTTTTCATTCCTAGACTCTGCCTCCCTAACTTACCAACTCATGTGTAAGTGTTTGTACAGGTGCTATAACTAGCCAATGCACTGACTCAGTAGAGTCCTTTCAGTAATTTTCTGTACTTATTTTTGTTTTGCTCATAATTATTCCCAAATAACCTTATTTATAACATGTCCAGGAGGAACTTCCTTCTCCATTTTGCACATGCAATTAGCAGTATCCTCAGATTAAGGTTCTGTTATGAGGCTGTTTGTATCTGAGCAAGTTGGTCTTCTTTTTGTTAGGCATAAGGGATTCATTCAGTCTAAATTTGGCCTTCATTTGGCCTTTCATTTTATTTTATTGAGCTGTTTTACACAGTAAAAGGAAATTTGGTAATAACTACAAGCCCAAACCCTCATTTTCAAAACAAGATAAAATTTGGAGGTGGCTTAACCTAGATGTAACAAGTACGTGTTTGGGTTTCAGACACACCTGGGTTCTTTATCCCTAATGTGCCACCAGGTACCCTTGGGCAGTTAACATCTTTGAATCTCACTTTTCTTATCTATAAAATTGGAATTCCTGTATTAAACTTATCTCATCGGTCTTTTTCATGATCAAGGAAAAGAATATACTGTGTATACAATGCTAAATGTGCCCCTTGGAGATTTGCTACTATGAAATAATAATCAGCCTGTGTTCTTATGGAATATCCTACATAACAAAATTCTAAGAGTTAGTGTACAGATCGATTGAGGAAATATAATAGAAAATAGAAACTCTTGATTATCCTTAAATCCTAGTATTGAGATATTCTGGAGAGCTCTATGGGCAGGGGTTAGATATTAGTTTATTGCCTTAACCATAACATTTTTACTTGCTTGCTTGTTTTTTGAGGCAGGGTCTTTGTCTCCCTGGCTAGAGTGAAGTGGCATCATCATAGCTCACTGTAACCGTAAACTCCTAGGCTCAAGTGATCCTCCTGCCTCAGCCTCCTGAGTAGCTGGGACTATAGGCCTGTGCCACCACATCTGGCTAATTTTTCTATTTTTTGTGGAGATGGAGTCTTGCTCTTGCTCAGGCTGGTCTCAAACACCTGAGCCACTGCGCTGGCCTAAGCATCACAGTTTGAACAATATAATTATATTTTGACAAAATGTTTAAAAGCTTAAAGCATAATATAATTATCGTTCTTTAAATAGTTTAACCATTTTGACAAAATATTTAAAATGTGATATGTCTCTCTTTTTGAAAATAGAGTACTGATCACTAACTAGACTGTTTTTAAAATCTTGTTTTAACTATTTTATCATTGACTTTCTTATCGGGGATGGCAGAGAGGTCCTCCATTATCTCACCTATATATCCTCTAAGACACAAATTTTACCCCCTAACACTGCTTCTCTGATTCTTGGCTTGTTGTAAATAGCTGAGATTGTTAGATAGCTTAATTCTATTTTGATGAGATCTTACTATATCTTCTTGTTATTGTTAGGCTTTCAAAATTTAATGTGCAGGGTATTTCAAGGCAAAAGAGCTTAGCGTAGTGCTTGGCAGAGTAGGCATGATATAGTTCCTGTTTATTCTACTGAGGCATGATGATAATAAATTATCCTTTTTAAAAGGTTCATAGTTTCATCTTAAATTTGCCATTTATGTATTTATTTCTGTTCTGAAATAAGAATTACCATGTATTTTGTTGGTTAAAGTGATAGTTTTCTGAATTTTGTTTTGAATGTGTGTGTGTATACGTGCACCCACTTTCTTTATATGATTATATGTATATTTAAATCATTTGGATCATTAGATGATTTAGGGATATTTAGAAGTTTTCAGATTAACTATGTAGCACTGAATTTTATTGGGTTAAAATACTCAGGCTGCCTTTCTACTTTACAGGAGTGTGATTTCTTAAAGAAGTAATTAAAATAGGAATTTTAAGGTAATTTACCTTGTTTTAAAGAGGTCATGTATGTACTGACTTTATTAAGTTGACTATATTTTTGGAAATAGTTGTTTTCTTACCTCTGTTTTTAAGCTGCTTCAAATCTCATTTTTTAAAAAACAATTTTGATGGAGATAAGATATAAATAAATAATTATTTTATTGATTAGAAATCAAAACAGTATTTTAATACAATGATCCCATAGCAAAGTGTAGCCCCAGCAGAATTTGAATTCATACTGGAGGTGAGATGGTGAGAGGTGGGAGATACATTGTAAAGGGAGTGGGGGACAGGATTTTTAGATTAAATTTTATCATTTCAGATCACAGCTGAAAAATAGGAATTACATGTTTTATATTATTGCACTCAATTTTTATATGTTAACTTATTTTTCTATCATCTACTAATTGCATTGACTTAGCATTACATGCCTTTAATAGGTTAAGAAATGAATATGGACTGGATTAGCCATAAGGGATTGTTTTATACTTATAGCTAGTGCTTCCTCTGTTATGATTATGAACTTCAAATAGTAGGGGCAGTTTGAGACTATAATTTGACAGCAGTGAATTTCAGATGATGGGTGGATTGCTGCTTCTCCCCACATCTACAATAAGTACGAGTATCTAATTGGAGGAATAAATCCTGTTCACTGAGAAAATTTTTGTAGAAAGGCAAAATTTTTCTACAAAAAGGCAAAGTGATAACATTTTCAGCTTTATTTTTCAAGCTGCCTCAAGAGGATGGCATATAAATTGTACTAAATGAGTATTGGTAGATAAATTTTGGCTGGGCCTGTTGGGTAGGGGGTCACTGTTTAATGCCTTGAATCACTCTCCTGTCACAGCTTTTGCTTTAGTTTGTCATCTGAAATAAATTAACTTGACCCACCGTTTACAGAATGCAGACCTAGGATGTTTAATCAGAATTTTTCACCTACATTGTTGATGGTGAATGAAAGCTTAAAATGTGCCCCTTTTCACCTTGTTCTTCATTGTTTGAAGCAGCTAGGGGGCTTAAACCCTGCTGCCTGTCCAGCTTTTTAAAAGTAGTTATTGTTGAATAAAATTTATGAAGGATGTACCCCAAATATTCATTTTCTGAACCTCTTCCTCACTACAGGTTGAATCTTTTCCAAACTGCATATTGGGACTTATTAGTGATTTGCAAAAACAAGTTAGTAGATTATGACAAGTATTTGAAAAGAATTCAACAGAATAGAAAATAAAAGAATACATTACAAATAGTAAGGACTCATATTGTTTTGTGAAACTTTTGTTTTATACATACATGACATGTAGACAGATATGTGTATACTGGGTTGTGATACAAATGTATTTTTTTCTAGGGGTTTGCTGTTTAAAAATAAGTTGGAAAACTATTGGTATAGATTAACATTTGATTACATTATTTTGGGAACAATACTTTTTTTAAATTAAAGTTTTAACAAATCCAAGTATTAAGTATTTAGATTAAAGTACTTATTTGATTTATAAATTAATGCTACATCAAAAGGTTTTTATATTGGAGAATTTAATCATATTTCATTAACTATAATAAATTAAGATGTAATAAGAAGGAATAACTGCCAACAGGTTATCCTCTGTTCCATTTCAAATCCATGAACTGCTTAAGCTTTTAGGCTCATTGAACAAAAAAATTGTAATATCTACAGTTAGCAAGACTTTGTTTAGTCAGTTTGACTCAGAAATACCTGAAATGTTACAATACTTCTAATGGGATGATCATTTAGAAAGGACTTATTTGGTAAATTCTGTAGAGAAAAGTCTTACCTTTAATGCTGTGGCAGTTGGACTAATACTCTGTTAGTATATCTTAGCTGCTTTGAGATTTTATAAGAAGCAGGATGAGACACATGAAATGCTTAATTAGACTGAACTGTAATTCTTATGTTTTATGTTTAGGTTTTATGTTCATTAAAGCAGGCTTGAAAGAAGACAAGTATTATTTATTTTATAGGATAATCCTTAGAGACTTAGATTTTTTTGGAGAGAGATCTGAAGGAGATTCTATTTGGTTTATTGATGGAGGAAGGAATGAATCTGATTTTATTTGATAAACTATAATTTATTAATAAAACTCATACTTTCAGATTATGTATCTGAAAGCAAAAAAGCAGAATATTTTCCTATATTATTCCATTTTTTTCCTTTTTGTGTATGTTAATGGAAGAAAATTTAATACTAATATTAAATATTCCTTTGGATATTGAAAGAGATTAGAGGTTGATATTGAGTATCCCTTAGAGATGGGACTTAAGGCTATAAATAGATTATTATATTTTAGTTTTCAAAATTTTACAAAGAACGTACATTATTTTTGTAAGACAAATATTTTTAAGTATCTGAAATTACTGTCTTATAGCCACTGCTCAAAGATCAGTAGAATGATGTTTTCTAAAAGAGTTAAATTATTTTGCAAGGTTAGGACAAAATGGTCAGTTTTTCTAAGACTATCAACTGGATTGTCACTTTAGTACCTCAGCAATGGCTTTAATATTGACCTATGTGTTTATTTAACTGTAAAGAGGTTTAATGAAAATTATATAATTGAAGTTTAGCCTCTTGAAGAGTTTAAATGTTTTTAAGAAGTATTGCTGTCATCTTACCAGAAGTCCTCTAAATTATTGGCATTCTGGAACTGTGTCCTTTCAAGAGGTTTTCAATCAAGTCTGATGAGTGTGTTTGAGCTTTTGATGACTGTTAGGAAAATTTTCAATGGAACCATTATAGGACTTTATGTATCTTTCTGTTTTACATTGTATCTTTCTTCCCTGTTACCTACTATGTTTACTCCAGATCATGTGTTAAAAATGTTGACACCTGGCTAGGCTTGTTGGGGAGGCTGAGATGGGGATCACCTGAGGCCAGGAGTTGAGAGCAGCCTAAGCAACATAGCAAGACCCAGACACTGCAAAAAATAGAAAGAATTAGCCAGGCATAGTGACACGTGCCATGTGCCTGTAGTCCCGGCTACTTGGGAGGCGGAGGCATTATGCCAGTGCATTCTAGCCTGAGTGACAGAGTGAAACGCTGTCTCAAAAAAAAAAAAAAAAAAAAAAAACAAAGAAAAGTTGACACCTGACTTTCAGGCTAGTTTTCTTAATTACTGAGCTCAAGCAATCCTCCTGCTTCAGCTTCCCAGAGTGCTAGGATTACAGGCCTGAGCCACGGCACCTGGCTTTTTAAATTTTTTTGGTCCACTGTCTCCACTTCCTTTCTTATCCAGGCCCATATCTTCAACCTCTCTTTTGTTGTTTGAGGACATTAATCATAGTGTCTTTCTCTATTAAATATTTTTGTAAAACCCTAATCCTTGATAATTCTGTTTGTAGTGGGGCTGCTCAAAACCACTGGAGAAATTCAGTCAGACGGCGTCATAGATTGGCGCATAAATTCATGTTTCCATCTGGTTCCTCAACAAAATCATGGAAATACTGCTATGACTTTCTAGTTATTTCCTGTTCTTTTCAGTGGGCCTATTAAATGGCCTCTGCTTTCTTCAGGTTGTATCCCTTCATTCCTCAATCGCAGCAAATATTTTACTTATTTCAGAGTCATTAAAAGCTATCAGAAGGGAGGTCTATCATTGTCCTGCTATTTACGTGGATAACTCAACTCAGACTTCACACGTCTTAAACAGAACTTATCATACCTTTTCTTCTTTCTGCATTTCTTATATCAGTGAATAGAACTGCTAGCCATTTGGTTGCTCAATAGTTGAAATGTGAGCATTATCCTTGACTTTTCTTTCTCTTTATCCAAACACCAAATCCAGTGGATTCAGCATCCTATCTCTTGAATCGGTCTACTTCTCTTTTTACTTCCTTTGACCATCATAGTTCATTCTGCCCTCTATCTTCATTTGCCTGGCATAATGCAGTAACTTTCTAGTTGGCTTCCAGTGCCCATGCGTAATTTTCTGCAGTGCATCTTTGTAGAGGGATCTTTGTACAACACTGATTATCACTCCCCTGTTTAAAGCCTGTTACTTTCAGGATGAGCCTGTACTCCTAAGCCCTGAAAGGTCTCCATTTACCCCTCTCTATCTTTTTCTGTTGCTGCTGCTCTTCCCACTTGGTACACATTTCAGCTATACTCCACTTCTTTTAATGGAATTTACTAGACTTTTTTCTCATCTCTGGGTCTTGGCACATTATAGCCCCACTCCTAGCACAGTGCTTGGTACGTGGAAGTCGTTTGATAAATATCTATTGGATCATTGAGTGAATAAGGGAACAAATGAGAGTGCCTTGTAGTAGAAGGATAGTTAAAAAAATTTCTGAAATATATATATAAGTATCCAAACGATTCAGGTAGTGATAAAGTACACTTAAAATCTTTTATTCAAAGAATTAGTTGATAATGTATGGGCAACATGGGTCTTTAAAGTAATGCATATTATATTTTTAGTACTTTGCAAATTTATATGAAAGGAATAGAAATTCATTTATATAGAAGAAGCCTGTGATATAAAAGTTGGTGCTAAATTTTCATAGATTCAGGTTCAAATGATATTTTGCAGCATCATTCTTGACTGCTTACTCTGTCTTCTCCCAGAATTCATGAGATGACTTGAATGAGTATGAAACAGTTATTACAAATGGAAAGGCAACAGACAGTATGTGTCCTATATGTGATAAAACCAATGTGTTTTTTCCCAGATATTAAAGTTTTTGAAATTAAGGCAAATAAAAGCTATGTGTGACTTGCTTCAGACATTTCTAGTATGGAATGTTTATTGTATTTTGTTTTTGTCATCACAGACAGATATCACTAAGCACTTGTTATATACACACAGAGTTAATAAAATCCTGTGCAAAGAAAATTATATACAAGGAGCTTGAAGCAAGTTGGGAAATGAAGGTGAATATGTACAGAATAAATTCAGTTTTACTTAAATATAAAATGTGAAAGTAACACAGTATGACCAGTAAAGATGATCATGTAGTAGGATGGTACTAATACCTAGTATTTAATTGAATGCTTATTTTGTGCTAGGAACTTTTCTAAATTAAGCTTGTTACATGCAAATATCTTGTTTAAATTTTTTTAGCCTGTCAGTTGTAAATACTGTTGACCCCATTCTACAGATGAGGAAACTGAGATCTGTTAAGATTAAATAATCTACCCAGCTAGTGAGTAGAAGAACCAGGATTTGAATTCAGGCTGTCTGGCTCTAAAACCTACATTCTTCATTCCTTTATTTATTTTTTTTAATATAATGGTTTAAGATGCAGTTACTATGTTGCCCAGGCTGGAATTCTGTGGCTGTAAACAGATATGATTATGGGCAGACTGCAGCCCTGAACTCCTGGCTTGTAGCCATCCTCCCATCTCAGCCTCCTGAGTAGCTGGGACTACAGGTGTGCGCCACTGCACCTGGTTTAGAACCTATATTATTTTATCTTCAGCCAAAAGAAACTGGTTGACAAATTGTATTACGTATGTCTAGGTAGAGGTTTTCAGTATCTAGTCTTAATTTTATGCTAATATAATTTGTGGAGATCATTTCTTGGATTAGGTCACTGATTACAAGCTGTTTCTCAAATATGTATGTTTTCTTAACACTTAATAATTTATACAATGTTGCATTATTTAAACATGATTTTGCTTTTCAAATTCTACTTTATTTTTTAGTAGAAATAGCTACCTATTTAAAGGTTGCTGTTTATTTTCCAAGTGAGATAACCATTCCTGTATTCACTTTACATCTTCCAAAGACTGGGAAACCTCTCATGTATTGTAGTTTTCTCTCCTATTCTTTGTCTTTGTCAGTTTAGCCTTGTAGTTTTCTCTCCTATTCTTTGTCAGTTTAGCTATTATGTTACTATCATGTTCGTGAATTTAGGGTTGGAAAAGAGATAAACACAAATCCATATCTTTGATCTGTTATGATTAGCTTGATGACCTCCAAAGTAACTTTTCTTTACTCCCTTGCCTTCTGTAAGCATAAAGTAAGTTACTATTGTAAGGAGGCTTCTCTGTTTTTAGTCACAGAACAATGTATCTCCTGTTAGAGGACAAATATACAAAATATTGGGAAGATGTTTGGGATTCTCCCAACTTGAGAGAATGCTAAATAAAATGGGAGCATAGTGTATGTTTAAATTGAATTAGTTTAATAAAAGTATTAAATAGTTAAAGTTTTAGATTTTATTCTATTGAGCATGAGGATAATTGCCATGTAGAGTAATTTTGATTCAAATATGGGTAATCTGAAAAATAAATATGATCTTGAATCCTTAAAAAAAACTAGTAAGTATCAAAGAGTAAATGGCAACAGCCATTTGTTGTAATTTGTAAAGACCTACCCGCTTTACCTGCATAACAATTAAATTTGGCAATATTTTAATCCAAATTTTAAAATTCTTACTATTTCAGAATTTACAGCTTTTGACTCCGTAAGTAAAAACAAATTAGGGAATTACGTGAGTGTTCTAGGCAGGGTTCTTTTGGTTGCCTGGAGTCAGAAATTTATTTAAACTCACTATATTTAGAGATACTTGTATAAATTTATAGAGTTCTCTCTGGAATTCAGGAAAAGCTGAACAAAAACTTTAGAAAGAGGTAAATGAATATGGCCTCAGAACAGCCATTTCTAATCTTCATCTTTCTTATCTCTGGTACACGCTTCTTTCTCAGATCAACTTGAAGGCACTCTTGTATCTGCATCTGCTTCAGTTTCCTCTAGTTTCTTGCTGTCAGGCTGATGCAGAATCTCTAGTCTGGATCCTTCTATGTAAGGTTAGGACTGTGATTTTAATTACGCATATTAACCAATTAACTGTAGTGGAACGCATACAGGGACATTTCTAGTGTATTCAGTTGGTCCGGATGAGTTAATGTAGAAGTGTTCTGATTTTGACAGCTGCTTTGAAATGTAGGCCTGAGGATTGTTTTGTAATGTTTTAGAAGTGTGCATATATAAAAAGATTTCCCAGCCATCTTTACTTATCTAAAAGTGTTTTATTATTAAAACTAATAGGAATATTTTATAGAGTAAAATTATCCATATGACATGATTGAGATACCTATGCACTGACAAGTAGCCTTCAGTAAAACTCTCAAATGCAAGTTTCAGATGCATTTTTGCCTGTAGAGTTCAGTTTTTATAAAGGGATGAAGGCTTTAGTTTATGTTTATGTGTGAATGCACATTCACACTGACTTTTGAGGAAGAACCTGGGAGATTTTTTCCCCCCTGATAAGACCTTAAAAGTACTAGAAAGCAGTAGTTATTTTTAAAGCAGCAGTTCTCAGTGGGTGTGAGTGTGGGTGGGGTGGAGGAGGGAGTTGTTTTTGCCCTGCAGGGGACGTTTGGCAATGTCTGGAGATGTTTGTTTATCACAGCTGGGGGCAGGGGATCTGTGTGCTACTGGTATCTGTGAGTAGAGTCCGGATTTGCTGCAAAACATCCTACAGTGCATAGGACAGCCCCCACAACAAAGTGTCCAGTCCACAATGTCAAGTCTGAGGTTGCGGAAGCTTTTTCTGAAGGATTAGAATCAAGGATCATAGAGAAATTTTTCAAAAGATTCAAAGATTCAAAATAGAGAAGACTTAAGTTTTTGGAGTTAGAGAAGTGACTCCTCCCTGGTTTTGATTGACCTAGAGGAAGTGAGAGAAAGCATATTTCTGCTGAAAGCCTGAGTTTAAATATATTTGAATTTACTATACTAAACCATATTTTGACTTTAGATCAGTTTCAATTATATTTTAATTTTTACCAATCAGATTTTTAAAAATTTCATAGATAAAATTTTCTAGATAACTGTAGCCCAACATGACACCTGTATCTTTGTTATACATTTATGAATATGTAACTAACTTAGCATTTTCTCAATGCAAATATAAGTTGAATTACATCTTTGTTCCTAGCATTTAAGTGTGGAGTTTTTTGTTTGTTTGTTCGTTTTTGAGACAGAGTCTCATTTTCTTGCCCCAGCTAGAGTGTAATGGCGTCATCATAGCTCACTGCAACCTCAAACTCCTGGGCTCCAGGGATCCTCCTGCCTCAGCCTCCTGAGTAGCTGGGACTGTAGGCACATGCCATCATGCCCAGCTAATTTTTCTGTTTTTTGTAGCTGCTGGGTCTCACTCAGGCTGGTCTTGAAATTCTGACCTCAAGTGATCCTTGTGCCTCAGCCTCCCAAAGTGCTAGGATTACAGTCATCAGCCACCACACCCAGCTATGGAGTATTATTTTTAAGAAAAATAGAGGATAGGTACAGTAGCTCATGCCTGTAATTCCTGCACTTTGGGAAGCCGAGGTGGGTGGATCCTTTGAGGCCAGGAGTTGGAGACCAGCCTGGGCAACATAGCAAGAGATCATGTTTTTAAAATTAAAAAAAAAAAGAAAGAAAAAAAGAGATATATTGCATTTTGCCATAATATTCATTTCTGGAAAGTTTTTGATAACACAAAAATTTTTACCCTATCTTTATATTATATTTTATTTGTGAGCCATGAACTCAATCATTGTGGGTTCATTTAATTCTCAACAAATTACAGATATACCTCAAAATTTGATTAAAAACCAAATTCTTGAGATGTTATGGACATTTGAAAGAACTTTTAAAAAAATGTTTATACATCTGCTTCATTGTAACAGATTGATTATTTAGTATTACATATAAAATGCCCATATGAAATATATAGCTCTCCTGTATCCTAAATTTGGCTAATATATAAATAAAATATTTATTTAATACTTTGCCTTCTTAGTATTTACATTTTTCTGAATGAAACTAAATGTACAGGTTTGTTAAAGCAACTACTAGATAAGTTTTTTCAAACTCTTAATTTTTTTCAACTGGAGCAGGCCTTCTGTGTCATTCGCTTCACTATTGAGCACAGCATGAGAGAAAAATTCCGTGTTTCTAATCATAACCACTAGATGGTGATCTTATACATTGGTGAAGCCCAAGTTTTAGTGGTGGTGAAAACCGAAGTGGTTGCCCAAATTAAGCAATGTTAACTCAGCAGTGATATTTACCAGTGTGAAAGGTGTGGACTGGCTCCGCTCCTCACTGAAACATGTTTTAAAATGAGGCAGATTTCCATTTGTTTTACAGAGGTTTTTCCTTCCTTTTTTCTTGGCCATTTGCTTCAAATTTATCTGTGGAAATAAAATTAAAATAAAATCTCCATGTTTGTTACAATATTGATGCTGATTTATTGTATTGTTTTTGCTTCTTATGGTAATAATTTCAATTTTATTAGCTATTACTAATTTGCTAGTAGATTTAAAGTATTTAAAAATAATTAAGTGAACATTTTTTGTGATTGAGTCATTTATGTTTTACTTACAATTCCCTAAAGTAAGGAATATGAGCAAATAAAATTATATGCAGAGCAAATAACATTATATGTAGTTTAATTTACTGGAAGGTAGGTGGCTTAGTGGAATAAGCATGGGCTTTGAAATCAGACAACCCTGGGTTTGAAAAATGATTAGCTATGTTACCTTAAGGAGTTCTTGTGAGAATTACAAATAATGTTTGTAAGTGGCCCAATGAAAAGTACAGTGTTCCTGGAGGACATGATTTTAAATTCTGCCTTCTCCAAGCTCAAACTGTGGGGCCCTGGGAAAATTATTTAACTTTTCTGAGTCTCATTTTCTTCTTTCATATATTTGGGAGGGTAATGCCTGCTTTTAGAATTGTTTAGGGTAAGATTATATAAAACGCACATGAGAAGTTTTAATAAATGGAATCTGTTATTCTTATCCTCTGATACCATAAAAGCTAGTAATAACCACAGTGTATGTCTACGTGCAGTAAGAAATAAAACTTCTTTACCCTTCCTTTATTAATGAACTTTATTCTTCTCAAACTTCTATTTCTATAGAGTTTAGGAGAATGTAAAGTAAAAATTTTAAATTAAAGAATTTAAGACATTTTGTCATAATTAAAATTGTACACTTTAATGTACCCCCCTTTTTTGTCAAAGAGAAACATGGGTCTTCTGCTTTATGTCGGCAACATCTACATCTTTAGCAGTTACGTTCCTGTATTGTATCCTATGCTGAAAAAGTGACTTCCCATCTATAAAGGAAACTTAAATGGAATACTACATATACTTTCTTAATCACTTGAATTCTTGTACAATTCTCAGTCTAGCTCTAGATTCCCGCTCCCTTTAGCTAATTGAAATTCACAATTAGAGAGTTCTAAGCTGTTTTGGTTCTTCTTTTTAAATTTGATTTTAAACAATCAGTTAATGTGATTATATAATTTCGTGACTGTAAAGCTGAAAAATGTTAGAACATTTTCATTGTGCCTGCCAATTCATTTTTAGAAAATGGGAATGTGTTGAGGAAAATTTTGAACCATCTTCTGTAGGTAGTTGACCTTGTGAAATGCTTATTAAAAATGTTAATTACTTTTTTATCACAGTTGTATCTAGTTAAAACAAGAATTGATTGTAGTTTTGAAGAATTGACTAAAATATCACTAATATTTCACCTTTAATGACCTATTTTTGATATTAAATATTGTATTGAATTATTGGATCTGTAATATCTAGAGAAACATGACTTTTGTTGAAACATAGACCAATCCATGTATCCTTCTATATTTTGTCTATGTTCATATAAACATTCTCACAAATAAGTTTTATCTGTTGTAAAACATGAAAATGTAATCATATTAAATAAGTAACACCTTGCTTTTTTTCTAAATACTGACATCTATTGAATGGGACTTTGTAGTTCTATCTCATTACTCATGATATCTTTTTAATATTCCATGGTAATCAGCCATTCCCCTATTTGCTTTCAGGTGTTTTTTTTTTTTTTTTGCCGGTTTGAACAGTAAATATTCTTGACTTTGTGTTTTGATGTTTTTATGTCTGCCGAGTAGATACCCAGAAGTGATATTGCCACACCAAAGGTTATGCTGAAAAAAATTTTAAATGAATTGTCGCTAGCTGATTCTCCAAAAATTTTTAAGCAATTTACATTCCCAGTAGAAAGTATGAGAATGTTGAGGTCTCCCCACCTTTACTAGCTTTAGATGTGAATTATTTTTTTTACTAATCTAATAGGTCTTAAATTCTCTGGGCTAAAGCAGTAGTGAGAGTGTCCATTGGTTATTGGTCATTTGTATTTTCTCTTAAGGAAATTACTTGGTTCGTATTCTTTTTCCATTTTTCTATTCTTTTTTTTTCCTTTTAATAAATCAAGCAGTTCCTTCTATATTAGAAATATTTAATACCATGTTTATTATACTGCATATATTTCCTTGTGTTCTACCTTGTCTCTTTGTTTATGGTGCTCTTTGCTTTAGAGAAATGTTTAATTTTTTATATAGTAAAAAAATCTTTATCAGTCTTTTTCTTTATGGCTTTATTTATGGCTTCTAGATTTCTCATCTATAAATTTAAAAAATGTATAATATTTTATAATATTGGAGTGGGTTAATATAAAATATTATACATTTATAAAGTTACTATTCCAATTATTTTTAATTCACTTAGAGTTTATTTATACCTTTTCATTTAATAAATAAATTACCTTCCTAGACTATGTATTTAATCTGTTTCTTGATTCTGTTTTAACTATTTCTGTGTTGGTGCCATAATGTTTTGCATACCATAGTTTTGTAATATATTTGAGCATTTATTAGGCTAAGTGGCCTCTTACCTTTTCTTTTCTCTTCTCTTCTCTTCTCTTCTCTTCTCTTCTCTTCTCTTCTCTTCTCTTCTCTTCTCTTCTCTTCTCTTTTCTTTTCTTTTCTTTTTCCCTCTCCAAATTTTATTGGAATTTTCAGGGAAACTTCAAAGTCATTTACTCCAGTTAAAAAAAAACCCTGTTACCCTTTGGGATTCTGATTTATTAGTTTTTTAAGCTTTATTATTATTACTATTTTGTATATGTAAAGTCTGCCCACCCAGGAGCATAGTCTGTTTTTCTATGTATTTAGTGTCCTTCAATAAAATTTTATAGTTTCTTTTAGATTAAATTTATTTCTGCATAGGTTATCATTTTGCCCCCATCATATAGGGTTCCCCTCCACTTCCATCTCTAGTTCATTATTGATAATTTTTAATAAAGCCACTGGTTTTTATTTATCTTGTAACTGGTTGCCTTCAAATGAATGTTTTTATTTGTACTAATTGGTTGGCTCTCATATTGTAGGTACATAGTCATATCATCTGCAAATAAAGATAATTTGATTTTGTTCTATTTTCTTTATTATATTAGCTCTAGCTTACAAATTGATGGATTATCCTACAGATGTTAGACTCTTACAGCTCCTGTGACAAGTGAAATCTTTAGTATTTTACACTTTAATATGTTTGCTGTTGTTATTTGATTAATGCTTTTATCATTTTTAGACAGGTTCTTTTTATTAATATTCCTCCTATGTCATGTTGAAAAAGTCTACTGAAGGCAATGCAGGAATAATAAAAGATCAACAGCACTAGGTTCTTAAAACCCATAGTGCAGCACCTGAGAGAAGATACCCATCCAAAATATACATCAAGTAAAATAAAATGATTTTTGTACATGAAAAAATTTCCTTAATTACCTGCATATTCATTGTGAAGCACATTTCTCAAGGCCTTCCTATATGAAAATGAAGAACGAAATTATTAGTTAAGCATCACACATACAAATTAGGGGAAAATACCCTTGGTAATAAATTAATAGAGGATCTACTTTAATGTTTGAAGGAATCTCTTTTGAGCAATAGGGACTTGGTGACATAGTTTTTGATGGTCTAATCATAATTCTTGATTCTGAACTAGATAGTATAGGATTTAAGTAATCGTAGTACTTTAGGTGATTTTTAACATGGGTTTTGAATTTTTAGAATTAGCAAGAGAGCACAGCTTAGAAGGCTTCATTATAAATACTAAGTAGAATGTAAATATAATCAATCTTGATATGAAAATATAAATATAACCCAAAATGAGATGTGGAAGAGATGTAAGTAAAAGGGTGTGTTATGTAAGAGAGAAAATTCTGTTTTTTCTTTTTGTGGAATACGCAGATACTTTCTAAAATTGGTTAACCAAGACATAAAATACATTACTTAAAGTTATAATGGCAACTCTAGCCACTAAAACCGATTATAAGCTAGAAAGAGAATGTGGTTATATCTGGCTGAGTGGAAGTGGAAATGGTAGGAATGCTTATTTGGGAGCACTTCTCTGTAAGACTTGAATTTTTATTTAAAGGTTAATTTAAAAATTACTTTAAAATGTAGTTTAACTGAAAAAAGCAAGTTATATGTAAAACAGTAAGTGTATAATATATGCTCCCTTTTTTGTAAGATGTTTATACTTATGTTTGCATAAAAAGTTTTAGAGAAAAGGTTGAAAATGGGGTGAAGAAACCAAATAAATAAATGAGACTTCTGTGTATACCTGCTATTAAATAAAATTAACCTAAAAATTCTTTAAAGAACCAAGTGAAAACCTATTGATTAAAATTTCTGAGTTTATTTGAGTTAATATCTTTTAATTTTATCAAAGAAAATAGTAAACTAAAACTTACTTTTACCTTTCTATTTAATCTGTAAAACTTGTTTTTAAATGTTTATTTAAATATTGATTTGGTAGTATAGTTACCATGATAGTGTTATGATAGGAAATGTTGGAGAAACGGATCTTTTGCATTTTGATGAATAACGTTTTGTTTTGCAATTTGGGAAATCAAAAAGTTTGTAATACACTTAATTTCTTCTTTCTTTTTTTCCCTCTGGGGTCCCTTAACCTTTTCCGCCTCCCTTCCTCCCACCCAAATCCTTATGCTCATGGCTTTTTCAATCCAGTGATGGGTGGGGGAACCGGGAAGATACATGCCTCACCAGGAGGAGGTCAAGCTCTCAAGTGCTACTCGGGAACGCCAAGATTTTCCACATCAAGTAAATTTCAGGAGGTCATTGTAGAAATTGGTATTGAGCTTGATTGTTTGCAGATGCCCTTCATTCTGGCTTGATGTATTGAGAATTTTTAAAATCATTGAATGACATACTTCTTACTCTTCTATTTGTTTCTTCAGATTTATGTTCATTTGCCAAGCATATATCATAGGGTGAAAATTTCAAAAATATTAATTATATGTGTTGTTATAAATGGTTATTGGGGTTTATAATTCTTGGAGAAGTTTAATAAACTTTAGAAACTTTAGTTGTATTTGAAGGATATGGCATGTCTGTCACCTGGTAGCTACAGTCTCTCTCTACATAGAGTTTTAAAAGATAAAGTATTTTTTTTCTGTTTGACATATTCAGTTTCTTATTTTGTTATTTATTTAATGCCTATCGTCAGTGAGTTCTATAGGTTTAGCTGGTAGTAAGACTTTAGTTGAGGGATATAGGTATTTCTATAGAAAATATCATTTAATTGCGCCGTAAAAATATAGAATTTAATGGTACCAGGAAGCAGATCTGTATATTCAAAGAGCATATTTTTAGTTTAATTTAGATTGGGTTTTATATTAATTTAATAAACAATCGATTTTATTTATTCATGTTAGTTAGACTTTTGTTTTAAACATCTAAAATTTGGATTTTTTATTTTCTTAAATTTCATTAAACAGCTGAAATTTCATTAAACAGCTAAAGGAAAAGCATGGACTGAGAAAGACTGGATTTGAATTCTAAACCCACTACTTACTAGCTCTGGGACTTTGATAAGTTAACCTCTCTGAGAGGTTGAGAAGTCAGAGTTGAGAAGATTAAGTGAAATATTTGAAGGTTAAATGTGCTATATATTATAATATAGACGATGGTATTTAGCACAGTTTTGGCACATATGCTTAACAAATGTTTGTATTATTTTCTATAAACCCTGAATAACAAAATAATATTTAAAATATTGATTCTGTCTTTCTATACACATTAAAATATTTATTGATGAAACAACATAAAAAATAAAAAGAATATACCTCACCCACAACTCCTCAATCCTATAGTTTTTTATAGTATAATAGTTTTGAAAATGCCATCTTGAAGTTACTGTGTAAGTACCTGAGATCTTTTCTGGAGGTCTGCAAGGTCAAAACTATTTCCATAATAATACGAAGACATTATTTGCCTTTTCCACTGTATTGAAATTTATCCTGATTATGCCAAAGCGGTAGTGGATAAAACTGTTGGTGCCTTAACACAAAACAGGGCAGAGGCATCAAGCAGCACTGACTGGTAGGCAGTCTCCGTTTAAAAAACAAAATGAAACAAAACTTTCACTTAAGAATGTCCTTAATGAAGCAGTAAAAACTATTTTTTAAAAAATTATATCTCAGCCTTTGAGTGCACATTGCTTTGATATTCTGAATGACAAATAGGAAGCATTTATAAAAACACTCTGCTACATACCCAAATACAACGGTAGTTTGGAGGAAAAGCACTCACTGATTGATTGCTTGAATTGTGAACTCCACTAGCTGTTTTTTTCATGGAACACCATTTTTACTTGAAAGAACAACTTTTTACTTGAAAGAACAACTGACAGACTATGATTATTCAGGCTCTGGTGTTTGACAGGTATTTCCTCAAAAATAAATGAAATGAACTTGTCACTTTAAGAAAAACAGCTGATAGCATTTGTTACCAATGATAATAATTCAAGTTCTCAGGCAAAAATTAGAATTTTGGAAAACTTGTGTCTGCCAGTCTGACCTGACACTTTCTCAATACTTGGACTTAACTGATGAGAATGTTGGTGATATTAACAAATGTGATTTTAAAATTTTTGATATTGTATAATGAAATGTGACATTTGGAAAAGCTGTAACGAGCTTTTCCAGTGAGCAGGTGTTTTCCAAAAAATGTGAGAGATTCATTCAGAGTGCTTGGATGTCAATGTAAGAATGTACAAAATGCTCATTCGAAATGGTTTCAGATTCCACATCGCAAGGAACCTTTAAGGAATTACTACTACTTGTTGAGTTTGGTGAAGTATCAAAGAGGAATATCTGCAGTTACCTGAAAAGAATATTGAAACTCTCCTCCCTTTCCCAACAGAGTATATGTATGAACATGGATTTTTAAGTGTACTTGAACCAAAAAGCAAATCACTTCAGATTGACTGCTAAAGTAGATGGGAGAATCCAGTTACCTGTTAAGTCAGATATTAAAGAAATTTGCAAAAATATAAAACAGAGCCATTCTTTTCACTAAATTTTGTTTTGATTTTGAAAATTGTTATTTTTCATTAACTGTTATGTATGTTAACATGTCATGGCTTTATTATTTTTAAATGATTCTAAATAAATATTTTAAAGTTTTCTCAGTTTTAATCCCAATGTGGTAAATACAGATATAACTCACATAAACAAAGGCCCCTTGAGGTCTTCAGGAATTTTTAAGAATGTACAGGAATCCTGAGTCCAAAAGTTAGAGGAGTGCTGCTCATTTCCTTTTTCCCTTATAGCTGATGTCCATATGAATAATTAATTTTTTGTTAAAATGATTATAAACCATAATGTTATGAATCCTGTTATTAATATAGTTACATGCAAGTTGGTATAAATTCAATAATATTAAAAAGGCAAAGCTCTCTTTAGATGGAAACATCTTTGGGTCTTCTTGAAATTAAACGGAAGGGCTAGGTTTAACTGAGCATATTGTTGAAAATTTCTTCTCTGAGATATACATACACTCACATACCCACCCACCTATATTCTTAGAGTATGCTGTCTTTTATACTAACCTTGTAGGAAGGTTTCAGTTCAAAACTAGTTGCTGCATTCCTCTTTTGGTATTTTCACTTACAAATAAATGTGTCTATTTCTTTCCAAATCTGTTACGCTGTGACCCTGTGTAAATTGTAGTTATTAGCTTGGAAGATTAGGTAACTTAAAAGGCAGCGATTGGCTGTACCATAAAAGTAACTTAGAAGAGTTCATCCCTGCAAAGCACAGTGACCTAAATCAGATGTGTACTCACTGTCCCTGGAATCTTCAAGGGACTTACTGCATTACATTATCAAAAACAAGGCATTTCTATATTACTATGGAAAGATTTCGTCCGGAGAAGAAATTACCTGTATGTACCTAGTTAAGATCTTGTATTTTAGTTACAACATATTTGAATCTTTCAAAGTTTAATAGTAGTGAAGCTTGAAGAAATGTCAGGCTTATTAGCACTGGCTTAGAATAGTATCATCCTCTGTGTCCTTGGCTGTGGAAGTCATGTGCTGAAGAGTAAATCCTCATGTAAAGTTAGAAATGTTTGTAGCATCTTTATTCTTCTATAAAATTAGTTCTTTGGTTAGTTATTACCTGAAAGAGGCTTTAAAAATTATTTGGTTAAGATATTAGGAAAGAAATCACTTTATCTTAATGGTTAAGTATGTTTTGAAGCGAAACCAAAGTGTTAGATAACTGTGAAATTACTGTACATGGTTAATAATCATAATTTATGGGAGATGCTACTTTTTGGGCTATAGCCATATGTCTGTCTTAAATAATGGAAAAATTAATTTGTGATAGAGATCCTTGATGGCCATTTTAGTAGATTTTGTAAACCTCGGGGTGTCAAAAAGCATATTAGACTAGGTTTATGGTATATTTTAAAATAATCTTTTAATAATTCCCCCCTCCCCCAATACTAAGCCTTTGGCATGTTAGGTATCATCTTTGATAATTTGACCAAGAAAAATATAAATTGTGGATTTTGCTTTTTCAGGCAAGATAAATGACTATGAGAGGAGTTAGTGAAATGTGTAGTGAAGTTATGAAATCTGTTTCTAACAAAACTAGATTTGATTGATTTTGCTGGGATTCCCATTTGTGAATTGAATTTTGATATTATCATGTGTTGCTGGGCTTTTTTGTTTATAAAGTGGTTTACTAAATTTCAAAATATTGAGTACTTCTCTGTATTAGAGCTTTAATTGTATTCATAAGGAGTCTTTACATGGATCCAGTATAAATTTTTAGCAGTGTCTTGTCCTTTGCAACATGCTGAACATTCACCAAGTATGTATTAGAGAATTTACCATGGTGCCAGGTACTGCTTGATGCTGGAAAATACAATGGTGAGCAAAACAGACCTGATTCCTCCCTTTTTTGAATTTATTTTTCAGCCTAGGGGAAAACTAAGCAATTAGTTATAGAAATAAGTAATTACAAGTTAATAAATACTGTAAAGAAAAAGTACTGTATGTTCTTAGCATGTATCACAGTGACCTTGTTCTGTACTCTAGAGGCTAAAGAACCCATGTAACCAGTACTCTAGAGACCTGGCTTTTAAGAAAGAACTAACTTTAACAGTGTGATCTTAAGCAAGTCACTTAAGCTTTTTGTATATCTTTTTTTCTTAGTCTAAAAAATGAGAAAATTGAACTGGAAAAGTATAGCTGATTCCATAGCTATTAGTCTGTGAGGTCTTATTTATTCATTAGGAATGGAAAAGGTTTTTTTCCATTTACCTCTGAATTTCTTATCACGGGGAATCACAGCTGTAAATTAACTGATAAGTTGCACATTTGATTATATTATAATTTTTATCCACTGACATATAATGCTCACTATGTAGTATTATGCACTTAGCAAATATTTGTTGAATGAATGGATGAGTTCCTTAGTTCCTAGTACTTAAGGAAATGAGACTTCTTTCATGATCCTTAGGATTCCTGGGGGAACAGGGGTATTATTCAGGGTAAGAATAGACAGGCTACGTTGTTGAGGAAGTTCTCACTCTTTCCTGTTGGATTACACTGGAAAATGTGGTGGAACTTTAAAAATACCCAGCTAATGATAATCTCATGCTGACTGATGACGGAGGATCTTCTTTTTTGCTGAAAAACACTGGATCTTTGTCTTTCCCACCCCTTGTGAGTTGTTCATGCTGTTCTGTACACTTTAATTATTAATAGGTAGTTATAAACACAACTACTTTTTGTGTATATGTGGGTGTGAGTGCTGACTTAGAACTTGGAATGAGTGCATCTCTTCATAGAAATAGTGCTATAAATATTTATGATTTATAATTTAAAGTAGAACTTTGATGAATCTTGCCATTTGTCTGTGACTCTTGTACCTTGTAATCAAACGTTTGACAGAGCTAACCCAAATCCATTTAGCTCCTGGAGGCTATTACCTGCCAATTTTAATGCTCACACCTCTTTAAGTTTCTTTGTTCTCATTTTCTTCAGTTTTTTTCATACCCCCCATACTTTGAAGTGTTTTCTTCAAATTCAAATTGTCTTTGTTTCCAATCATGGTATTTGAAATAAAAATTTCTGACGCTCTTGTTCCAGTGTCTGAATCTATCCAGTTCTTCCTCTTTGTCTGGGGACAAAGCATTTTTCCTAAGGCTGTTTTTTTTCTGTGGGAATCACAATTGCCAGAGTTTAATATTTGTTATGTAACTTTCCTATTTACCTTTACTATGTCTTCTCTGCTCATTTTAGAGTAATGAATGGATCAAAAAATGCCAAGTGAGTTCTTTAGAAAGTGCGTATTGTTTGGCTTTTCATTTCATGAAACAGGCACTGATGATTGCTTCTTTAACTAGATTAGAAATATTTTTAAGATTAGATTAAGATTTTAAGACTTTTGTCTATAAATTTGAAGTTTTCTAATATTTAAGTTTAGCTCTTGCTAATGGGTGAGGATGAGGTTGTGGTTTGGGGTTGTTTTGAAGAAAATTACGGTTTTTTCGGGACAACATTGTTATTTAAATATACTTTAATATGTTAAATATACTTTGATGACTGCCCTAGACATTTTAGAGAAAAGATTCTGACATAGAAATAACTATTAGGACACTCTTTATAGATTTAAGGTTGTTTGTGTTATAATAAAGTTTATAATAACTTACAGTGCTTTCTTGTGAACTGGAATGAACATTTTATTTTCTTAAGGATTAAAACAATGTAAATGAAGTGAGAATGGTCCCAAGAAAGATTACTAAAATGATTAAGGGCATAAAAGTTTCTTTTGAAGACCTCTTTAAAGAAATGACTCATCTAACATAATCCAAATACATGGAGTTCAAATTTTGGTGTGCACCAGAATCATATAGAGAAGTTATTAAAAATACAGATGTTTAGATTCTATCTCTGACATAGGGCAAGGGAAGCCAAATTTAACAAGTTCTCTTAGTGTGTCTGAATTTATAATATATTGAAAATCTAAAAGTCTTGTAACATAATATATTGTAGTTCCATATGAAAGTTAGTTATAGCATCTTGACATTTTAACCCTAGATATTTATGTATGGATTTCCTAAGAATAATTCTCCTATACAACCATAATACTATTTTAGGATACATTTTATTTTTTTATTTTTTATTTTTTATTTATTTTTTTATGTTGGTAATGATTTTTTTCCCTTTTATTTCATCATATAATGGGGGTACAAATATTGTTAGGGTTACATACATTGCCCCAACCACCCCTCCCCCCCCACATGCCAGAGCTTCAAGTGAGTCCAATCCCCAGGTGGCACGCACAGCTCACATTATGTAACTCTACACTTCCTCCCCCCTCCCACCTGCCCTCCATCCGACTAAAGATTTTTTTTTTTACATTTTGGATACATTGTATAACTTTGCCTCAGCCTCCCAGAGTGCTAGGATTACAGGCATGAGCCACCCCGCCTGGCTTTTTCCATATTTCAATTGGATCTTTCTTAGCATCAAACAATGACTTTAAAATGACATCTACTGAGAGCGCAATCAATTCCATCTGTAGTTCTTTGGGTGCCTTGGTGATATCAACTAGGTGAGGCTGAAATGTTAATTTCAGTGTGATGACATGATTCTCAAAGTTAGTGAATTGGTGAATTATATTCTCCAAGTAATAGGTCTGTAACAGCTGTGTATTTTTCAAATGATTTGCATATATCATCCTGCTCATCAATGACCTTTGCTAACTGGGGAAAGTGTTCATCCGAAATTTCCTTTTGAAGAAGAAGTGTTTTGAAAAAAGATAACTTTTTTCAAAATGTTTGTATTTTTTTTTTGCCACATATCATATATAGACTTAGTTTTACCTTGCAAAGAAATGTTCAAGTCGTTTTGATTTCACATGATAGCACAAAGAAATACTGCATTACTATAGAAATTTTCTTTCAATAATTCACATCACTGATTCTGTTAAAATTTAATTATCTGTTCTTGCAGAAGTAAAATTTCGGCTAACACCTATCCCTGTGATAGTCAATGATAGAATGTCAATTTAGATAGAATGTCAATGATAGATAGTCAATTTAGAATGATATGGCAAATCCACACTGAATACCTCACCTTTCAACTTTAAGATGTTCCAAAACTGACAATGCCATGTTGCATTTACAGGAATATAGCTGATAATGCTTATAACTTTTTGCAAAGTATCACTCAAAATAGTAGCTTTAGCACAGAGATTTTGCTGATACAAGATACAATGAAAAGAAATGAGAGCATCTGGATCTGTTAATACTTTGCTTTATCCATGCAATAAACTCTTCATGTTTTCTTGTCATGGAAGGTGCACCGTCTGTACACACACTCATTAAATTTACCATATTCAGTCCAATTTCACTACATTTATCTTAAAAGTTGAAATCGTGAAAGGTGTTTTCCACAGCTTGTTGAGAATTGAATATTTTTCCTTGCAAGAAGTGGTCCAAAGCCTGGAAGAAGTGGTAGTCAGTTGATGCAAGGTCTGGTGAATACAGTGATAACAGAGAGTATCTAACTCCAGCCTCTGTAGTTTGAGCAGTGTTGTTTGTGCCACATGTATTCTAGTGTTGTCTTGCAAGAGGATTGGCTTGTCTCTATTGACCAATCTTTGCTGCTGAATTGCAAGCATTCCCATCATTTTGTCCAATGGGTTGCAGTAGACATCTGCTGTAATCAACCGACCAGGTTTTATGAAGCTGTGGTGGATAATACCAGCACTGGACCACCAAATACACAACATTAGCTTTTTTTTGACAAATAATTTGGTTTTGGACTGTGTTTGGTACTTCATCTTTATCCAACCATTGAGCTGAACTCATCATTGTCAGAAAGAATCCATTTCTCATCACATGTGACAATACGGAGTAGAAATGGTTCACTTTTATGTCATGACAACAAAGAAAGGCAAGTTTTGAGACAATTTCTTTTCTGATACTCATTTAATTCATGTGGTATTCGTCTATCCAGTTTCTTTACCTCGCCCATTTGTTTCAAATGGCCAATATTGTTGAAATAGTAATGTCAAACCTTGCTGCTAATTGATACATAGGTTGAGATGGATTTGCTTCCACTACAGCTTTCAGCTCATCATTATCCACGTTGGTCTCAAGTCGCCCATGTAGCTCATTTTCAATATTAAAATTACTAGAACGGAACTTCTCAAACCATCAGTGTACTGTGCATTCATTAACCACATCCTTCACAAACACTTTGTTGATATTTGAAGCTGTCTGTGCAGCTCTGGTTCCATGATGGAACTCATATTCAAAAATAACATGAATTTTGACTTATCCATGGTTTCACAAAATTGCTCTAAAATTTTTTTGAAACACAGTAACAAGCCAAAAATCATGCATTTGAAAGAATGAGGATGTACCTTCACAATAAAAATAAAATATGAAGTTTCAAAGTGAAAATGTCAGATATATCAACTGCCAAACTTAGAACTTAAGGAAATAAGCCATTTCATACATAATGACCCAATAATACTTTATGTTTTAGGTTTTCAAATTGTTGGCCACTATATAGTCTCTGTAATGTCTTCTCTATATTCCCGTTTTCAACTTCTCACCTTAACTCCAGAGAAGAAAACTTTCTCCAGCACATACTGTCTCTTTTTCTCTTCACCAAGGGATGGTCAGAACAAGAAGCCTTTACTCGGCCATATTATAAAGTGAGTGAGATCCCCCCTATTGCAAGGTAATCTTCTCTAAATTTGTCTCTCTCTCCTTACTGCAGGTACAGTATAGATGAAGCTGCCATCCATGTGGTTGGCTGGTAAGCAATCTGCCGGCCAAAATATATCCCTAATTAGGGTCCCCAGGTATAAATCATGGGCAGATGGTTAAAAGACTCTACCTTAAGAGGATTTGGGCAACTCTCTCCAATCCAGCTTCTACCTAAATGCACTGCATTTTAGGTATTATTAGGTGCCTAAATGACATCCATAAAGCTAATCATTTAAATCCTATTTCTCATTCTCATTCGTTCATGCATTCTCACTCTACACACACACACAGGGACAAATAGATATAAATATGGAGACACACTATCTGCTAGATATCTGAAGGGGAGAAGTAAATCCTAATATAGATTTATTATGTTTCTTTTCAAATTTTATCAGTTTCAGACAAAAATACCTATACATTATTGAGCAAACTTGAGCACTTATGAGTAACAAAGAAGAAAAAGTAATAGATTATTCTCATTATATGCATAAAATCATAACCTGGCAATCAAAATATGTTTCTTGGGAAATAATGTGTCAATCCAATACAACCCACTCTGTTGGTGTGTGGGAGTGGGGGAGGGAGCGTTTTTGTTTGAGTTCTTAACAATCGGTCAGAAACAAACTTTCAGATGTTTATAGTTTACACTCTTTCTCCATATCTGAAACTAAAGATCCACTAAAAGGATTTTCTCACTTATTCCTAAATCAGTGAATACTCTTGCTCATGAAGAGAAGAGAGAGGAAGGCAAATGAGGGAGGAACAAGATGATGAGTGAGTCCTAATGCTGTGGCTACCATTTATTGAGCACTTATTATGTGCAGACACTGTGAAACAATATATATTACTTCATTTACTTGACTTCTTATCATAATCCTGTGAGGAAGGGATTATCATTTTCATTTTATAGGTAAGAACTACAGGTTAACTACAGTTGAAGTAACTTGCTCAAGGTCATACAGCTAGCAAGCAGGGGAGCTGGAATTCAAACTCAGGTGTTCCTCATTCTAAAGTTCATGTTCTTTACTGCTATGTTATATATGTCTCACTGTAGATACACATATATTTCATATGAAAATAATTTTACAATGTAAGGGAGTATAAAACGGGCTATAGCCAAAGGTAGATCCTGGCCTGTTTAATCCAATAGAGCTAAAACTTCTGAGATGGTATGCTCCTTCTAGACAAGATCATAACTTGTATAAATCTTCTCTAGATTTCATTTTCGGAATGAAGGTAAACCAAAGTGCTATCACCTATCAAATGAAGTAGTTCTCTCATTTTATCATATATGTGCGAAGCCTACCAGAAAGAATTACTAGAAACAAAGAATCTTTTTTCTTTTAATTTTTTTTATTTCTGCATATTTTGGGGGTAAAAATGTTTAGGTTACATATATTGCCTTTCCCCACCCAAGTCAGAGCTTCAAGTGTGTCCATCCCCCAGATGGTGTGCACCGCACCCATTAGGTGTGTATATACCCATCCCTTTTTCCCCCTTCCCATCTGCCCAACACCCGATGAATGTTATTACTATATGTGCGTTTGAGTGTTGATCAGTTAATACCAATTTGATGATGAGTACATGTGGTGCTTGTTTTTCCATTCTTGGGATACTTCACTTAGAATGGGCTCTAGTTCTATACAGGATAATACAAGAGATACTAGATCACTGTTGTTTTTTGTGGGCTGAGTAGAACTCCATGGTATACATAAACCATATTTTATTAATCCACTCATGTATTGATGGGCACTTGGGTTGTTTCCACATCTTTACAATTGTGAACTGTGCTGCTATAAACATTCTAGTACAGATGTCTTTTTTATAGAATGTTTTTTGTTCCTTTGGGTAGATGTCCAGTAATGAGACTGGTGGATCAAATGGTAGTTCTACTTGTAGCTCTTTGAGGTATCCACAGAAAATATTTTCTGTGGAAAATAATATTTGTTGTATTAGGTTGCAGTCCCACTTGCAGTGTATGAGTGTTCCTATCTCTCTGTATCCACACCAACATTATTGTTTTGGACTTTTTGATAAAGGCCATTCTCACTGGAGATAAGTGATATCTTACTGCGGTTTTGATTTGCATTTCCCTGATGATTACAGATGTTGAACATTTTTTCCTATGTATGTTGGTCATTAGTCTATCTTCTTTTGAAAAGTTTCTGTTCATGTCCTTTGCCCACTTTTTGATAGAGTTGTTTGATTTTTTTCTTGCTGATTTGCCTCAGTTCTATATAGATTCTAGTTATCAGCCTTTTATCGGATGTGCAGCATGCAAATATTTTCTCCCATTCTGTAGGTTGTCTGTTTGCTCTCGTGATAGTTTCCTTGGCTGTGCAGAAGTTTTTTAATTTGATAAGGTCCCATTTATTTATTTTTGTTGTTGGTGTGACTGCCTTTGGGGTGTTTTTCATAAATTCTTTGCCTAGGCCAATTCTATAAAAGTTTTTCCAACATTTTCTTCTAGAATTCTTACAGTTTCATATCTGAGATTTAAGTCTGTTATCCACCATGAGTTGATTTTTGTGAGAGGTGAAAGGTGTGGATTCTGTTTCAGTCTTCTACATGTGGCTATCTAATTTTTCCAGCACCATTTATTGACTAAGGATTCTTTTCCCCAGTATATGTTTTTGTCTGCTTTGTCAAAAGATGAGATGGCTATATCAGGATGGTTTTATATATGGGTTCTCAGTTCTGTTCCATTAGTCTATATCTCTTCTTGTGCCAATACATTGCTGTTTTAGTTACTATAGCCTAGTAGTATAGTTTAAAGTCTGGTAAATTGATGCCTCCCAATTTCTGTTCTTTTTGCTTAAGATTGCTTTTGCTATACGGGGTCTTCTCTGGTTCCTTATAAAGCACAGCAATAAAAAACCATCCTGAAGAGAAAAGTCCCAGACCACATAGTTTCACACCCAAATTTTACCAGACCTACAAAGAAGAACTGGTGCCTATCCTGCAGAAATTATTCCACAACATCGAGAAGGAAGGAATCCTCCCCAACACGTTTTATGAAGCCAACATCACCCTGATACCAAAACTAGGAAAGGACGCAGCAAAAAAGGGAAAAGTACAGACCAATATCCCTTATGAATATAGATGTAAAAATTCTCAACAAAATCCTAGAAAACTGAATCCAGGTGCTTATCAAAAAAAAAAAAAAATAATCCATCACGACCAAGTGGGCTTTATCCTAGAGATGTAGGGATGGTTCAATATATGAACCATAGGGATGGTTTAAATCTATAAATGTAATTCACCACATAAATAGAACCCAAAACAAAGACCACATGGTCCTCTTAATAGATGCAGAAAAAACACTTCACAAAATTGAGTGCCCTTTTATGATCAAAACACTTAACAAAATAGGCATAGACAGGACTTACCTAAAAATGATACAAGCCCTATATGATAAACCCACGGCCAACATCAAAATGAATGGGGAAAAATTGAAAGCATTCCCACTTAGAACCGGAACCAGACAAGGTTGCCCTCTATCACTGCTTCTATTCAACTTAGTGCTACAAGTCCTAGCCAGAGTAATCAGACAAGAGAAGGAAATCAAGGGCATCTAAATGGGGGCAGAAGAGGTCAAACTATTGCTCTTTTTTGACAATATGATCTTATATCTAGAAAACCCCAAAGATTCTGCCATGAGACTACTGGACTTGATAAACAAATTCAGCAAAGTCTCATATTATAAAATCAATGTACAGAAATTAGTAGCATTCCTATACGCCAACAGTTAAACTGAGAACCAAATCAAAGACTCCATGTCCTTCACAATAACAACAAAGAAAATAAAATACCTAGCAATATATTTAACTAAGGAGGCAAAAGACCTCTACAGGGAGAACTATGAAACACTGAGGAAGGAAATAGCAGAGGATATAAACAGGTGGAAAACCATAGCATGCTCATGGGTCAGCAGAATCAACATTGTTAAAACTATACTACCCAAGTGATCTACAGATTCAATGCAATTCCTATGAAAATACCAACATCATTTTTGGCAGATCTAGAAACAAAGAATCTTTTAAATATTTCCTGTCAAACACAA